>CM068344.1:1582673-1830173 GCA_034769755.1 Odontamblyopus lacepedii | reverse complement strand
ATGGATGGTAGCAGTGGTATTAGTGGTAGTGTAGTAGTGGTAGTGGTGGTAATCGTAGCAGTAGTAGTAGTAGTAGTGGTAGTAGTGATGGTAGTAGTGGTAGCGATTAGCAGTAGTAGTAGTAGCGGTGGTAGTAGTAGCAGTGGCAGTGATTAGCAGTAGCAGTAGTAATGTGGCAGTAGTAGTAGTGATAATCATGTGGTAGTAGTGGTAGTAGTAGTAGTAGTAGTGGTAGTGGTAGTGTCGTGGCAGTGGTAGTGTGGTAGTAGTAGTAGTAGTAGTAGCAGTAGTAGCAGTAGCAGTAGTAGTAGTAGCAGTAGTAGTGGTCGTAATAGTAGTAGTAGCAGGAGTAGTAGTAGTAGCAGCAGCAGTAGTAGTAGCAGTAGTAGTAGTAGTAGTAGTAGTAGCAGTAGTAGTAGTAGTAGTAGTAGCAGCAGCAGTAGTAGTAGTAGCAGTAGTAGTAGTAGCAGTAGTAGTAGTAGTAGTAGTAATCATAGCAGTAGTAGTAGTAGTAGTAGTAGTAGTAGTAGCAGTAGCAGTAGTAGTAGTAGCAGTAGTAGTAGTAGTAGTAGTAGTAGTAGTTGCAGTAGTAATAGCAGTAGCAGTAGTAGTAGTAGCAGTAGTAGTAGTAGTAGTAGTAGTAGTAGTAGCAGTAGCAGTAGTAGTAGTGGTTGCGGTGGTAATGGTAGTAGTAGTAGCGGCAGTAGTAGTGGTAGTGGTAGTAGTAGCAGTGGTAGTAGTAGTAGTGATGATCATGGCAGTAGTAGTGGTAGTAGTAGTAGTGGTGGCAGTGGCAGTGGTGGTAGTGGTAGTGGTAGTAGTGGTAGTAGTGGTGGTAGCAGCAGTGGTAGTGAGTGGCAGTAGCAGTAGTAGTAGTAGTAGTAATCATAGCGGTAGTAGTAGTGGTAGTAGTAGTAGTGGCGGTAGCAGTGGTAGTATTAGCGGTAGTAGTGGTAGTAGTAGTAGTAGTAGTTGCAGTAGTACTAGCAGTAGCAGTAGTAGTAGTAGGAGTAGTAGTAGTAGTAGTAGCAGCAGTAGTAGTAGTAGCAGTAGTAGTAGTAGTAGTAGTAGTAGTAGTAATAGCAGTAGCAGTAGTAGTAGTAGTAGTAGTAGTAGTAGTAGTAGTAGTAGTAGTAGTAGTAGTAGTAGTAGTAGTAATAGCAGTAGCAGTAGTAGTAGTAGTAGTAGTAGTAGTAGTAGTAGTAGTAGTAGCAGTAGCAGTAGTAACTAGTAGTAGAATAAGTAGAAGTAACTTATTCACTCATTTGCTTTAGGGCTGTACCGATATCCAAGTCTCACGATACGATATCGTCACGGTATAAACTTCACGATATCGTGGGGAGTCTCACGAATTACGATATTCTCACAATATTCTACATAATAACAAGACTGACTCTAAAACGCTTTGCCCAGTCATTTGGTGCAACATTTATTGTCATTAGGGACGTAACGAGATCCAAATCTCCCTGTTCGATATTTTCACCATAAACATCTCACTGAACCAGATTTATTATAATATAAAACTGTGAATCTGCCACTTTTTCCTCTAAAAATGCTTCACAGACTTAATCCACAGAATGAAGATGTAAAAGTGCTTAGAACAGTTATTTCTTCATGTCGTCTGCACTGAAACGGAGCAAAGGATCATGGTCTATGTAGTTCCCTCTGTTTTTTTAGCTGTTTCTGCATCAGAACTGTTCATTTAAGCGAAGAGACTTGGGATTCGATATATTGTGATGGTCCACGATATTATTGTGAGACCTTTGACGATACGATATCACCAGATTTACGTGATTCTTACATCCCTACTGTCTGTCTACGCTAATATTAACATCATTAAATTGATTCCTCCTGTTTTCTTCATGACCATAACATTAGTGTTGCTCAGTAGTTTCACTGATGCTCGTCTTTGTTTCCTTTAAACTTTCGTTTTTCTTCCCTTGATCGTTGTGGGTAAATTCTTCATTCCCAAACACATTTTACCACAGAAAACTATTAACCGGAAGTTCCACAAACCTACAGCAGGACACTTTTGGCTGTTGTGAAGATCGACAACAGAAAAACCGCCATACACAGCTCACCTCTGGATTAAGGACAAAAAAGCAGTTTGTGAAGACCTCAGGTGGACTACGGTGACGCTTTACGGTGATTTTGAGGAGGCCCCGATGGACGAGTGTGACTGTTGTTTGTTACTGCACAAGTCTGCAGGCTCTACTAAGAACACTGTAAACTTTAGATCCCAGCTGATCTATCGGTTGGCTGATATGGGCTCTTGTGGTTGGTTTGAGTCTGGATTAAAGGACAGTTCTTAGTGCTGACTTGTGATCTGAGAGGAGCCTGTGTGAGGCTGAGTGTTGGAAATGTGTCGGTTTGAAGCTCGTTTTGGTTCTTTCTCATTGGTTAGCGATTAGCTGCTGTAGCTCGCACACATAAACAGGCTGTTTTCTCTTCTGTTAGTGACTGTAAAGTGACTATAGTGGCCGTATATATGTTACTGGACACGCACTGATATGTAAATGAGCTGTGAATAGAGGTGTGAATTATCGGCATTTAGCAGATCATTAATTACCGCGGCGCACACGCATTTACCGCTAAAGCAGGGGTCGGCAACTCGCGGCTCTGCATGCGACTCCTTCATTCTTCTGTTGTGGCTCCTGTGACTTTGGAAAATAAATAATGAGTATTTAATTACATTGTAGGCTATTTTTATTTTAGTTAGTTCGTTTTTAAATGTAATTCTAAATTTGTAGATAATTTTGGTAATTTTGTAACATTCAAATAAAACGTCTTTAGAGTTCACTGCACCTCCTCCCGTACGGCGCGTCTTGTTGCATACGCTGCATGGACTGCGCTTCCTCCTGTGCGCCTCTAAACCAGGTCTAAACCAGGTCTAAACCAGGTCTAAAACCAGGTCTAAACCAGGTCTAAACCAGGTCTAAAACCAGGTCTAAACCAGGTCTAAACCAGGTTTAAACCAGGTCTAAACCAGGTCTAAAACCAGGTCTAAAACCAGGTCTAAACCAGGTCTAAAACCAGGTCTAAACCAGGTCTAAAACCAGGTCTAAAACCAGGTCTAAACCAGGTCTAAAACCAGGTCTAAACCAGGTCTAAAACCAGGTCTAAACCAGGTCTAAAACCAGGTCTAAACCAGGTCTAAACCAGGTCTAAACCAGGTCTAAAACCAGGTCTAAACCAGGTCTAAAACCAGGTCTAAAACCAGGTCTAAACCAGGTCTAAAACCAGGTCTAAACCAGGTCTAAACCAGGTTTAAACCAGGTCTAAACCAGGTCTAAAACCAGGTCTAAACCAGGTCTAAACCAGGTCTAAAACCAGGTCTAAACCAGGTCTAAACCAGGTCTAAAACCAGGTCTAAAACCAGGTCTAAACCAGGTCTAAACCAGGTCTAAAACCAGGTCTAAAACCAGGTCTAAACCAGGTCTAAACCAGGTTTAAACCAGGTCTAAACCAGGTCTAAAACCAGGTCTAAAACCAGGTCTAAACCAGGTCTAAACCAGGACTGAACCAGGTCTAAACCAGGTCTAAACCAGGTCTAAAACCAGGTCTAAAACCAGGTCTAAACCAGGTCTAAACCAAGTCTAAAACCAGGTCTAAACCAGGTCTAAACCAGGACTGAACCAGGTCTAAAACCAGGTCTAAACCAGGTCTAAACCAGGTTTAAACCAGGTCTAAACCAGGTCTAAAACCAGGTCTAAAACCAGGTCTAAACCAGGTCTAAACCAGGTTTAAACCAGGTCTAAACCAGGTCTAAACCAGGTCTAAAACCAGGTCTAAACCAGGTCTAAACCAGGTCTAAAACCAGGTCTAAACCAGGTCTAAACCAGGTCTAAACCAGGTCTAAAACCAGGTCTAAACCAGGTCTAAACCAGGTCTAAAACCAGGTCTAAACCAGGTCTAAACCAGGTTTAAACCAGGTCTAAACCAGGTCTAAAACCAGGTCTAAAACCAGGTCTAAACCAGGTCTAAAACCAGGTCTAAACCAGGTCTAAAACCAGGTCTAAAACCAGGTCTAAACCAGGTCTAAAACCAGGTCTAAACCAGGTCTAAAACCAGGTCTAAACCAGGTCTAAACCAGGTCTAAACCAGGTCTAAAACCAGGTCTAAACCAGGTCTAAAACCAGGTCTAAAACCAGGTCTAAACCAGGTCTAAAACCAGGTCTAAACCAGGTCTAAACCAGGTTTAAACCAGGTCTAAACCAGGTCTAAAACCAGGTCTAAACCAGGTCTAAACCAGGTCTAAAACCAGGTCTAAACCAGGTCTAAACCAGGTCTAAAACCAGGTCTAAAACCAGGTCTAAACCAGGTCTAAACCAGGTCTAAAACCAGGTCTAAAACCAGGTCTAAACCAGGTCTAAACCAGGTTTAAACCAGGTCTAAACCAGGTCTAAAACCAGGTCTAAAACCAGGTCTAAACCAGGTCTAAACCAGGACTGAACCAGGTCTAAACCAGGTCTAAACCAGGTCTAAAACCAGGTCTAAAACCAGGTCTAAACCAGGTCTAAACCAAGTCTAAAACCAGGTCTAAACCAGGTCTAAACCAGGACTGAACCAGGTCTAAAACCAGGTCTAAACCAGGTCTAAACCAGGTTTAAACCAGGTCTAAACCAGGTCTAAAACCAGGTCTAAAACCAGGTCTAAAACCAGGTCTAAACCAGGTCTAAACCAGGTTTAAACCAGGTCTAAACCAGGTCTAAAACCAGGTCTAAAACCAGGTCTAAACCAGGTCTAAACCAGGTCTAAAACCAGGTCTAAACCAGGTCTAAACCAGGTCTAAAACCAGGTCTAAAACCAGGTCTAAACCAGGTCTAAACCAGGTCTAAAACCAGGTTTAAACCAGGTCTAAAACCAGGTCTAAACCAGGTCTAAACCAGGTCTAAAACCAGGTCTAAAACCAGGTCTAAACCAGGTCTAAACCAGGTTTAAACCAGGTCTAAACCAGGTCTAAAACCAGGTCTAAAACCAGGTCTAAACCAGGTCTAAACCAGGACTGAACCAGGTCTAAACCAGGTCTAAACCAGGTCTAAAACCAGGTCTAAAACCAGGTCTAAACCAGGTCTAAAACCAGGTCTAAACCAGGTCTAAAACCAGGTCTAAACCAGGTCTAAACCAGGTTTAAACCAGGTCTAAACCAGGTCTAAAACCAGGTCTAAATCCAGGTCTAAACCAGGTCTAAACCAGGTCTAAAACCAGGTCTAAACCAGGTCTAAACCAGGTCTAAAACCAGGTCTAAACCAGGTCTAAACCAGGTTTAAACCAGGTCTAAACCAGGTCTAAAACCAGGTCTAAAACCAGGTCTAAACCAGGTCTAAACCAGGTCTAAAACCAGGTCTAAACCAGGTCTAAACCAGGTCTAAAACCAGGTCTAAACCAGGTCTAAACCAGGTCTAAACCAGGTCTAAACCCGGTCTAAAACCAGGTCTAAAACCAGGTCTAAACCAGGTCAAAACCAGGTCTAAAACCAGGTCTAAACCAGGTCTAAACTAGGTCTAAAACCAGGTCTAAACCAGGTCTAAACCAGGTCTAAACCAGGTCTAAACCAGGTCTAAAACCAGGTCTAAACCAGGTCTAAACTAGGTCTAAAACCAGGTCTAAAACCAGGTCTAAACCAGGTCTAAAACCAGGTCTAAACCAGGTCTAAACTAGGTCTAAAACCAGGTCTAAAACCAGGTCTAAACCAGGTCTAAACCAGGTCTGAACCAGGTCTAAACCAGGTCTAAAACCAGGTCTAAACCAGGTCTAAACCAGGTCTAAACCAGGTCTAAAACCAGGTCTAAAACCAGGTCTAAAACCAGGTCTAAACCAGGTCTAAACCAGGTCTAAACCAGGTCTAAAACCAGGTCTAAAACCAGGTCTAAACCAGGTCTAAACCAGGTTTAAACCAGGTCTAAACCAGGTCTAAAACCAGGTCTAAAACCAGGTCTAAACCAGGTCTAAACCAGGACTGAACCAGGTCTAAACCAGGTCTAAACCAGGTCTAAAACCAGGTCTAAAACCAGGTCTAAACCAGGTCTAAAACCAGGTCTAAACCAGGTCTAAAACCAGGTCTAAACCAGGTCTAAACCAGGTTTAAACCAGGTCTAAACCAGGTCTAAAACCAGGTCTAAATCCAGGTCTAAACCAGGTCTAAACCAGGTCTAAAACCAGGTCTAAACCAGGTCTAAACCAGGTCTAAAACCAGGTCTAAACCAGGTCTAAACCAGGTTTAAACCAGGTCTAAACCAGGTCTAAAACCAGGTCTAAAACCAGGTCTAAACCAGGTCTAAACCAGGTCTAAAACCAGGTCTAAACCAGGTCTAAACCAGGTCTAAAACCAGGTCTAAACCAGGTCTAAACCAGGTCTAAACCAGGTCTAAACCCGGTCTAAAACCAGGTCTAAAACCAGGTCTAAACCAGGTCTAAACCAGGTCTAAAACCAGGTCTAAACCAGGTCTAAACTAGGTCTAAAACCAGGTCTAAACCAGGTCTAAACCAGGTCTAAACCAGGTCTAAACCAGGTCTAAAACCAGGTCTAAACCAGGTCTAAACTAGGTCTAAAACCAGGTCTAAAACCAGGTCTAAACCAGGTCTAAAACCAGGTCTAAACCAGGTCTAAACTAGGTCTAAAACCAGGTCTAAAACCAGGTCTAAACCAGGTCTAAACCAGGTCTGAACCAGGTCTAAACCAGGTCTAAAACCAGGTCTAAACCAGGTCTAAACCAGGTCTAAACCAGGTCTAAACCAGGTCTAAACCAGGTCTAAAACCAGGTCTAAACCAGGTCTAAAACCAAACAAGAATAGAATTTGCAGGAGGTGGTTGCCACACAAAAAAAAAAAGTCTGAAAAACAGGACGTTTAATGCTCCGTGGGCAGATTCATTCACGTTCCAGCACACAAGATAAAATGATGACGGAACAGAAGCAGATGCAGTTTTGATTCGCTCTGGGTGGATAATTTAATCTTCCATTTTATTTCCTACAAGCAGGACTCAAATAGACATTTAGTCATAATGTGTTTAATGACACGACTCAGTGGATTATTTGCGTTGTATTTTCATTGATTTCTTAAATGTAACACACTATAGTCTTTTATACAGAGAGACAGGTAGAAAAGTGTGATCCTCACTTTAGGGATTTGTGTTTTTTTTCTGTGGGAGACGCTCCAAACGGCTCTTTGAGTGTTTAATGTTGCCGACCCCTGCGCTAAAGGCTGATGGTAGTTTAGTTACTTTACAGGCTAGAACAGTCATGGCCAACCCGTGGCTCTCGAGCCTCATGCGGCTCTTTAACTAGTTTCATGCGGCTCTTCAGGAGCTTTTACATAACATGCGTCAAATATGCTTGGCTGGCGTTACCATTCATTTAAGGATTGTTCAAGATAAGGAATGCCAAAAGTGTCACTAAGCAGCATAGTAAGAGAAAAATTGAAAATGAAAATTATTTTATTTTTGTTTGTGGACTTGCTTGAACTGAGAGTTTGTGTGTGTGAGACAGTGCACACAATGTTAACTGTTGAAAACAACTTTGACCAACTTTTAAACAATATTATCATGTTGGTGTGGTTATTTTCAGTAAATCTGGTTGAGCATAGGTCTGTGTGTGTGTGCGTGCATACATGATTGAGGAATGGGATGATGTTCATGTGTACCCATGTGTATAATGTGGCTCTTTGCAGTAACACAGAAAAAGAAGGGGCTCTTAGTCTTCTACTAGTTGGCCACCCCTGGGCTAGAATATCCTACAAAAATGACGGAAAGAGGCAGAATAACAAGAAATGTCGCCTAAATAAACCCAACTGAAAATGCAATAGAGCCAAACCTAAGTTTTATAAACAGCTGAAGATTTACACAAAATTTTTACGTCACAAATATATCGGCAGCTCCAACTCCCGTTTTATCGATATCATATCGGTCGGGCTCTAGTGAACTTTACCGTACAGTTTTCTCTGCGGACTGAACAATCGGACAGTTTTGTCGTGTGTTTTTATGAATGGGTCGTTTCATTCATAAACTCTGGAATGTTCCGTCTCCGCTAACGGACGAAAGGTGAGAGTTTCTGTGTCGCTTCAGCTTCAGTTTGTGGTGTGAACAGACGGAATCTGCTCCACGTTTAGAGCGAGATAAACCCCCAGTCCCACATGACACACTCCTCCTCCACCTCTCTGCCTCTATCCTTCTCTCCTCTCTCCCTCCTTCTCTCTCCTTTTTCTCTCCTCCCTCCATCTCCTTCTCCCTCTCTACTCTCTATTTTTCTCTCTTCCGTCTCTTTCTTCCCTCTCTCTCTTGTTTTCCTTCATCCCTCCCTCCTCCCGCTGTACTTTCTCCTTCTCTCCCTCCTCCCTATCTCCTTCGTCTCTCCCTCACTCCCTCTCTCTTATCCTCCCTCCGTCTCTCCTCTCTTAATCGTCTATCTCTCCTTCCTCCCTCTCTCTTTCCTCTCTCCTCTTTCCTCTCCTCTCTCTTCTCCTACCTCTCTCCTCTCTCTTCTCCTCCCTCTCTCCTCTCTCCTCTCTCCTCTCATCTCTCACCTCTCTCCTCCCTTTCTCCTCTCTCTCCCCTCTCTTTCTCCCTCTCTCCTCTCCTCTCTCTTCTCCTCTCTCCTCTCCTCTCTCTCCTCCCTCCCTCTCTCCTCCCTCCCTCTCTTCTCTCTCCTCTCTCCCCTCTCTTCTCCTCCCTTTCTCCTTTCTCTCTTCCCTCTCTTTCTCCCTCTCTCCTCTCCTCTCGTCTCCTCTCTCCTCTCCTCACTCCTCTCCTTTCTCCTCTCCTCCTCTCCTCTCTTCTCCTCCCTCTCTTCTCTCTCTCTTCTTCTCCCTCACACAATCACTCGTTCACACTTGACTCTGCTGACAGGTCCCTGTGTAAAAACAGGGGTGGCGGGTGCAGTGACAGGAGCGACAGGTGTCAGATGAAACACAAACATGGTTACTCCTAGTCCCAGTCCTAGACCCCGACCCGGATCAAAACATGACAGCGTGTTCAGTCCTGGTTTATCCATCCATCCATCCATCCATCTTCTCCCGCTTAATCCGGCTGGGTCGCGGGGGCAGCGTGCTGCCCAATACTCATAGCACCTGACCCCCCCAGTCCTGGTTTAGTCCTGGTTTAGTCCTGGTTTAGTCCTGGTTCAGTCCTGTTTTAGTCCTGTTTTAGTCCTGGTTCAGTCCTGGTTCAGTCCTGTTTTAGTCCTGGTTTAGTCCTGGTTTAGTCCTGGTTTAGTCCTGGTTTAGTCCTGGTTTAGTCCTGGTTTAGTCCTGTTTTAGTCCTGTTTTAGTCCTGGTTCAGTCCTGGTTCAGTCCTGTTTTAGTCCTGTTTTAGTCCTGGTTCAGTCCTGGTTCAGTCCTGTTTTAGTCCTGGTTCAGTCCTGGTTTAGTCCTGGTTTAGTCCTGGTTTAGTCCTGGTTCAGTCCTGGTTTAGTCCTGGTTCAGTCCTGTTTTAGTCCTGGTTTAGTCCTGATTTAGTCCTGGTTTAGTCCTGGTTCAGTCCTGTTTTAGTCCTGTTTTAGTCCTGTTTTAGTCCTGGTTTAGTCCTGATTTTGTTGAAACTTTTAATCAGAACTAAACTCAAATTAACATTGATTTTTATACAAATGAAACTGCAAACAAAAAATAAATGAAGTAAAAACTGCACGTGGACTAAACCCAGTCTAGACCCAGACCACAACATGACAGCGTGTTTAGTCCTGGTTTAGTCCTTGTTTAGTCCTGGTTTAGTCCTGATTTTGTTGAAACTTTTAATCAAAACTAAACCTAAATTAACATCGATTTTTATACAAATTAAACTGCAAACAATAAATAAATAAAAGTAAAAATGAAAATGACGTGTGGACTAAACCCAGACCCAGACCACAACATGACAGCGTGTTTAGTCCTGTTTCAGTCCTGGTTTAGTCCTGGTTTAGTCCTGTTTCAGTCCTGGTTTAGTCCTGGTTTAGTCCTGGTTTAGTCCTGGTTCAGTCCTGTTTTAGTCCTGGTTTAGTCTTGGTTTAGTCCTGTTTTAGTCCTGTTTAAGTCCTGGTTTTGTCTTGGTTTAGTCCTGGTTTAGTCCTGTTTCAATCCTGGTTTAGTCCTGGTTTATTCTTGGTTTAGTCCTGTTTCAGTCCTGGTTTAGTCCTGGTTTAGTCCTGGTTCAGTCCTGGTTCAGTCCTGTTTTAGTCCTGGTTTAGTCTTGGTTTAGTCCTGTTTTAGTCCTGTTTTAGTCCTGATTTAGTTAGGTTTTAGTCCGGTTTTAGTCCGGTTTTAGTCCGGCTTTAGTCCGGTTTTAATCCCGGTTTTAGTCTTTATTTAGTCCTTTATTTAGTCCTGGTTTAGTCCTGATTTAGTCCTATTTTACACCTGTTTTAGTCCTGTTTTAGTCCTGGATTTAATCCTGGTTTAGTCCTGTTTTAGTCCTGGTTCAGTCCTGTTTTTGTCCTGTTTTAGACCTGGTTTATTCCTGGTTTAGACCTTTTTTTTAGTCCTATTTTACACCTGTTTTAGTCCTGGTTCAGTCCAGTTTTAGACCTGGTTACTCCTAGTCCCAGTCCTAGACCCAGACCCGGACCAAAACATGACAGCATGTTTAGTCCTGGTTTAGTCCTGTTTTAGTTCTATTTTACACCTGCTTTAGACCCAGTCCTTATTCCTAGTCCCAGACCCGGACCACAACATGACAGCGTGTTCGTGTGTGTGTTCGTGTGTGTGTGTTCGTGTGTGTGTTCGTGTGCGTGTTCGTGTGCGTGTTCGTGTGTGTGAGAAACGTGCAGATGTCGGCTGAAGTTTGTACTCACTCAGGACGAGCCAGCGCGCTCCCGTCTTCTTCCACATATTCTCCGATTTCCCACCACAATTCCACAAAAGTCCAGGGAAATTCCTCGTCTTCTCCGGGAGTTTCAGATGCGTTTTTCCTTCTCTGTTTTTTTTGGGGGGGGGGGGGAAGTGTGGAGTGTTTTTGTGCGAGGTGCAGGAGGAGGAGGCGCTGGGTCCTTTTGTTGGAGCAGGACGTTCGGCTGAATGTTTGAGACGTCTCCCTGGATCTGCCCCCTCCTCCCGAAGACCGAGGGATATGAGGAGGAGAGAGGGAGGAGAGAGGGAGGATCTGCCCCCTCCTCCCGAAGACCGAGGGATATGAGGAGGAGAGAGGGAGGAGAGAGGGAGGATCTGCCCCCTCCTCCCGAAGACCGAGGGATATGAGGAGGAGAGAGGGAGGAGAGAGGGAGGATCTGCCCCTTCCTCCCGAAGAGCGAGGGATATGAGGAGGAGAGAGGGAGGGGTGGAGAGAGAGAGAAGAGAGGGAGAAGAAGAGAGAGGGCTGGAAAGAGAGAAGAGAGAGAAGAATAGAGGGAGAGGTGGAGAGAGAGAGAGAAAAGAGGGAGCGAAGAGAGGGAGTTATACACCTGTTATGTGAGAGAGAGGGAGGAGAGAGGAAAGAGGGAGGAGAGACAAGAAGTGAGGGAGGTGGAGAGAGAAAATAGAGAGATAAGAGAGTGAGGGTGGAGAGAATGAGAGGGAGGAGAGAGAGAGGGCTGGAAAGAGAGAAAAGTAAGAGAAGAAGAGATAGAGGTGGAGAGAGAAAGAGAGAGAAGAATAGAGGGTAGAAAGAGACAGAAGAGAAGAAAAGAAAAAGAAGAAGAGGGGGAGTGTGGAAAGAGAGAAGAAAAGAGAGAGGAACAGAGGGAGAGAAGGTGAGAGAGAGAGAAGAGACTGGCAGTGGAGAGAGAGAATAGAGAGAAGTGAGGGAGAGGTGAAGAGAGAGGTGGAGAGAGGAGGAGGAGAGGGGGTGGAAAGAGAGAAGAAAGGGAGAGAAGAGAGGGAGTTAAGAGAGAGGGAGGGGTGGAAGAGAGAGAACAGAGAGAGAGGTGGAGAGAGAAGGAGATAGGGAGGATCTGCCCCTTCCTCTGAAAGAACGAGGGATATGAGGAGGAGAGAGGGAAAAGAGAGAGGAGAGAGGGAGGATCTGCCCCCTCCTCTGAAAGAACGAGGGATATGAGGAGGAGAGAGGGAAAAGAGAGAGGAGAGAGGGAGGATCTGCCCCCTCCTCTGAAAGAACGAGGGATATGAGGAGGAGAGAGGGAAAAGAGAGAGGAGAGAGGGAGGATCTGCCCCCTCCTCTGAAAGAACAAGGGATATGAGGAGAGAGGGAGGAGAGAGAGTTAAATACATGTGTGTAGTACTAGAGTTAAGTACATGTGTGTAGTACTAGAGTTAAGTACATGTGTGTAGTACTAGAGTTAAGTACATGTGTGTAGTACTAGAGTTAAGTACATGTGTGTAGTGCTAGAGTTAAGTACATGTGTGTAGTACTAGAGTTAAGTACATGTGTGTAGTACTAGAGTACATGTGTGTAGTACTAGAGTTAAGTACATTTGTGTAATACTAGAGTTAAGTACATGTGTGTAGTACTAGAGTTAAGTACATGTGTGTAGTACTAGAGTTAAGTACATGTGTGTAGTACTAGAGTACATGTGTGCAGTACTAGAGTGAAGTACATGTGTGTAGTACTAGAGTACATGTGTGTAGTACTAGAGTTAAGTACATGTGTGTAGTACTAGAGTTAAGTACATGTGTGTAGTACTAGAGTACATGTGTGTAGTACTAGAGTTAAATACATGTGTGTAATACTAGAGTTAAGTACATGTGTGTAGTAGAAGAGTTAAGTACATGTGTGTAGTGCTAGAGTTAAGTACATGTGTGTAGTACCAGAGTTAAGTACATGTGTGTAGTACTAGAGTACATGTGTGTAGTACTAGAGTTAAGTACATTTGTGTAATACTAGGGTTAAGTACATGTGTGTAGTACTAGAGTTAAGTATATGTGTGTAGTACTAGAGTACATGTGTGTAGTACTAGAGTTAAGTACATGTCTGTAGTACTAGAGTACATTTGTGTAATACTAGAGTTAAGTACATGTGTGTAGTACTAGAGTACATTTGTGTAATACTAGAGTTAAGTACATGTGTGTAGTACTAGAGTTAAGTACATGTGTGTAATACTAGAGTTAAGTACAACTGTGCAGTACGAGAGTTAAGTACATGTGTGTAGTACTAGAGTTAAGTACATGTGTGTAGTACTAGAGTTAAGTACATGTGTGTAGTACTAGAGTTAAGTACATTTGTGTAATACTAGAGTTAAGTACATGTGTGTAGTACTAGAGTTAAGTACATGTGTGTAGTAATAGAGTTAAGTACATGTGTGTAGTACTAGAGTTAAGTACATGTGTGTAGTACTAGAGTTAAGTACATTTGTGTAATACTAGAGTTAAGTACATGTGTGTAGTACTAGAGTTAAGTACATGTGTGTAGTACTAGAGTTAAGTACATGTGTGTAGTACTAGAGTTAAGTACATGTGTGTAGTACTAGAGTTAAGTACATGTGTGTAGTACTAGAGTTAAGTACATTTGTGTAATACTAGAGTTAAGTACATGTGTGTAGTACTAGAGTTAAGTACATGTGTGTAATACTAGAGTTAAGTACAACTGTGCAGTACTAGAGTTAAGTACATGTGTGTAGTACTAGAGTTAAGTACATGTGTGTAGTACTAGAGTACACGTGTGTAGTACTAGAGTTAAGTACATTTGTGTAATACTAGAGTTAAGTACATGTGTGTAGTGCTAGAGTTAAGTACATGTGTGTAGTAATAGAGTTAAGTACATGTGTGTAGTACTAGAGTACACGTGTGTAGTACTAGAGTTAAGTACATTTGTGTAATACTAGAGTTAAGTACATGTGTGTAGTACTAGAGTTAAGTACATGTGTGTAGTACTAGAGTTAAGTACATGTGTGTAGTACTAGAGTTAAGTACATGTGTGTAGTACTAGAGTTAAGTACATGTGTGTAGTGCTAGAGTTAAGTACATGTGTGTAGTAATAGAGTTAAGTACATGTGTGTAGTACTAGAGTACACGTGTGTAGTACTAGAGTTAAGTACATTTGTGTAATACTAGAGTTAGGTACATGTTTGTAGTACTAGAGTTAAGTACATGTGTGTAGTACTAGAGTTAAGTACATGTGTGTAGTAGGAGAGTTAAGTACAACTGTGCTGTACCAGAGTTAAGTACATGTATGTAGTACTAGAGTTAAGTACATGTGTGTAGTACTAGAGTTAATTACATGTGTGTAATACTAGAGTTAAGTACATCTGTGTATTACTAGAGTACATGTGTGTAGTACTAGAGTTAAATACATGTGTGTAATACTAGAGTTAAGTACAACTGTGCAGTACTAGAGTTAAGTACATGTGTGTAGTACTAGAGTTAAGTACATGTGTGTAGTACTAGAGTTAAGTACATGTGTGTAGTACTAGAGTACATGTGTGTAGTACTAGAGTTAAGTACATTTGTGTAATACTAGAGTTAAGTACATGTGTGTAGTACTAGAGTTAAGTATATGTGTGTAGTACTAGAGTACATGGGTGTAGTACTAGAGTTAAGTACATGTCTGTAGTACTAGAGTACATTTGTGTAATACTAGAGTTAAGTACATGTGTGTAGTACTAGAGTTAAGTACATGTGTGTAATACTAGAGTTAAGTACAACTGTGCAGTACTAGAGTTAAGTACATGTGTGTAGTACTAGAGTACATGTGTGTAGTACTAGAGTACATGTGTGTAATACTAGAGTTAAGTACATGTGTGTAGTACTAGAGTTAAGTACATGTGTGTAATACTAGAGTTAAGTACATGTGTGTAGTACTAGAGTTAAGTACATGTGTGTAGTGCTAGAGTTAAGTACATGTGTGTAGTAATAGAGTTAAGTACATGTGGGTAGTACTAGAGTACACGTGTGTAGTACTAGAGTTAAGTACATTTGTGTAATACTAGAGTTAATTACATGTTTGTAGTACTAGAGTTAAGTACATGTGTGTAGTACTAGAGTTAAGTACATGTGTGTAGAACTAGAGTACATGCGTGTAGTACTAGAGTTAAGTACATGTATGTAGTACTAGAGTTAAGTACATGTGTGTAGTACTAGAGTTAATTACATGTGTGTAATACTAGAGTTAAGTACATCTGTGTATTACTAGAGTACATGTGTGTAGTACTAGAGTTAAATACATGTGTGTAATACTAGAGTTAAGTACATGTGTGTAGTAGAAGAGTTAAGTACATGTGTGTAGTGCTAGAGTTAAGTACATGTGTGTAGTACCAGAGTTAAGTACATGTGTGTAGTACTAGAGTACATGTGTGTAGTACTAGAGTTAAGTACATGTGTGTAGTACTAGAGTTAAGTACATGTGTGTAGAACTAGAGTACATGCGTGTAGTACTAGAGTTAAGTACATGTGTGTAGTACTAGACTTAAGTACATGTCTGTAGTACTAGAGTTAAGTACATTTGTGTAATACTAGAGTTAAGTACATTTGTGTAGTACTAGAGTTAAGTACATGTGTGTAGTACTAGAGTTAAGTACATGTGTGTAGTAGGAGAGTTAAGTACATGTGTGTAGTACTAGAGTTAAGTACATGTGTGTAATACTAGAGTTAAGTACAACTGTGCAGTACGAGAGTTAAGTACATGTGTGTAGTACTAGAGTACATGTGTGTAGTACTAGAGTTATGTACATGTGTGTAATACTAGAGTTAAGTACATGTGTGTAGTACTAGAGTTAAGTACATGTGTGTAGTACTAGAGTTATGTACATGTGTGTAATACTAGAGTTAAGTACAACTGTGCAGTACCAGAGTTAAGTACATGTGTGTAGTACTAGAGTACATGTGTGTAGTACTAGAGTTAAGTACATTTGTGTAATACTAGGGTTAAGTACATGTGTGTAGTACTAGAGTTAAGTATATGTGTGTAGTACTAGAGTACATGGGTGTAGTACTAGAGTTAAGTACATGTCTGTAGTACTAGAGTACATTTGTGTAATACTAGAGTTAAGTACATGTGTGTAGTACTAGAGTTAAGTACATGTGTGTAGTACTAGAGTTAAGTACATGTGTGTAGTACTAGAGTTAAGTACATGTGTGTAGTACTAGAGTTAAGTACATGTGTGTAATACTAGAATTAAGTACATGTGTGTAGTACTAGAGTTCAGTACATGTCTGTAGTTCTAGAGTACATGTGTGTAGTACTTGAGTTAAGTACATGTGTGTAATACTAGATTTAAGCACATCTGTGTCGTACTCGAGTTAAGTACATGTGTGTAGTACTACAGTTAAGTACATGTGTGTAATACTAGAGTTAAGTACAACTGTGCAGTACGAGAGTTAAGTACATGTGTGTAGTACTAGAGTACATGTGTGTGGTACTAGAGTTAAGTACATGTGTGTAGTACTAGAGTTAAGTACATGTGTGTAGTACTAGAGTTAAGTACATGTGTGTAGTACTAGAGTTACTGTAAGTACATGTGTGTAGTACTAGAGTTAAGTACATGTGTGTAGTACTCGAATTAAGTATGTGTGTAGTACTAGAGTTAAGTACATGTGTGTAGTACTAGAATTAAGTACATGTGTGTAGTACTAGAGTTAAGTATATGTGTGTAGTACTAGAGTTAAGTACATGTGTGTAGTTCTAGAGTTAAGTACATGTGTGTAGTACTCGAATTAAGTATGTGTGTAGTGCTAGAGTTAAGTACATGTGTGTAGTACTAGAGTTAAGTATATGTGTGTAGTACTAGAGTTAAGTACATGTGTGTAGTTCTAGAGTTAAGTACATGTGTGTAGTTCTAGAGTTAAGTACATGTGTGTAGTACTCGAATTAAGTATGTGTGTAGTGCTAGAGTTAAGTACATGTGTGTAGTACTAGAGTTAAGTATATGTGTGTAGTACTAGAGTTAAGTACATGTGTGTAGTTCTAGAGTTAAGTACATGTGTGTAGTACTCGAATTAAGTATGTGTGTAGTGCTAGAGTTAAGTACATGTGTATAGTACTAGAGTTAAGTACATCTGTGTAGTACTTGAGTTAAGTATGTGTGTAGTACTAGAGTTAAGTACATGTGTGTAGTACTAGAGTTAAGTATATGTGTGTAGTACTAGAGTTAAGTACATGTGTGTAGTTCTAGAGTTAAGTACATGTGTGTAGTACTCGAATTAAGTATGTGTGTAGTACTAGAGTTAAGTACATCTGTGTAGTACTAAAGTTAAGTACATGTGTGTAGTACTCGAATTAAGTATGTGTGTAGTGCTAGAGTTAAGTACATGTGTATAGTACTAGAGTTAAGTACATCTGTGTAGTACTAGAGTTAAGTACATCTGTGTAGTACTAGAGTTAAGTACATCTGTGTAGTACTAGAGTTAAGTACATGTGTGTAGTACTAGAGTTAAGTACATGTGTGTAGTACTAGAGTTAAGTACATGTGTGTAGTACTAGAGTTAAGTACATGTGTGTAGTACTATAGTTAAGTATGTCTGTGCAGTATTATAATTACGTACATCTGTGTAGTACTAGAGGTGGGGAGAGAGAGAAAGAGAAAGAAGATTAGAGGGTGGAAAGAGAGAAGAAAAGAGAGAGAAGAACAGAGGGAGAGGTGGAGAGAGAGAGCGAAGAAAGGGGTAGAAGAAGAGACTGAAGGGTGGAGAGAGAGAATAGAAAGAAGTGAGAGAGAGGTGGAGAGAGAGAGTGAAAAGAGGGAGTTAAGAGAGAGGGATTTATACATCTGTCATGTGAAGAGAGAGAATAGAGACAAGAGAGAGGGAGGGGTGGAGAGAGAAGAGAAAGAGAGGCGGAGAGAGAGAATAGAGAGAGAAGTGAGGGAGCTTGGAGAGAGTGCGAAAGGAGAAGGAGGGGTGGGAGAAAAGAAAGAGGAAAGAAGAGGATTTGGGATGAGAGGAGGGAGAGGGAAGAAGAGAGAGAGTGGTTCGAATTCGATGGGTGGAGAGAGGGAGAGAGAAAGACAGGAATGGAGTGAGAGAAAGAGAGGAAGGGAGTGAGAGGAAGAGAGTGAGAGAAAGAGGAAGAGAGTGAGAGGAAGAGAGTGAAAGAAAGAGGAATAGAGAGAAAGAGGAGGAGTGAGAGGAAGAGAGTGAAAGAAAGAGGAAGAGAGTGAGAGAAAGAGGAAGAGAGTGAGAGAAAGAGGAAGAGAGTGAAAGAAAGAGGAAGCGAGTGAGAGAAAGGAAGAGAGTGAGAGGAAGAGAGTGAGAGAAAGAGGAAGAGAGTGAGAGAAAGAGGAAGAGAGTGAGAGGAAGAGAGTGAGAGGGAGAGGAAGAGAATGAGAGGAAGAGGAAGAGAGTGAGGAAGAGGAAGAGAGTGAGATGGAGAGGAAGAGAGTGAGAGGAAGAGAGTGAGAGAAAGAGGAAGAGAATGAGAGGAAGAGGAAGAAAGTGAGAGGAAGAGAGTGAAAGAAAGGAAGAGAGTGAGAGGAAGAGAGTGAAAGAAAGGAAGAGAGTGAGGAAGAGGAAGAGAGTGAGAGGGAGAGGAAGAGAGTGAGAGAAAGAGAGAGAGAAAGAGGAAGAGAATGAGAGGAAGAGGAAGAGAGTGAGAGGAAGAGAGTGAGAGGAAGAGAGTGAAAGAAAGAAAGAGAGTGAGGAAGAGGAAGAGAGTGAGAGGAAGAGAGTGAGAGGAAGAGAAAGAGAGTAAGAGGAAGAGAGCGAGAGGGAGAGGAAGAGAGTGAGAGGAAGAGGAAAAGAGTGAGAGAAAGAGAGTGAGAGGGAGAGGAAGAGAGGGAGAGAAAGGAAGAGAGTGAGGAAGAGAGTGAGAGGAAGAGAGTGAGAGAAAGGAAGAGAGTGAGAGGAAGAGAGTGAAAGAAAGAGGAAGAGAGTGAGAGGAAGAGAGTGAGAGGAAGAGAGTGAAAGAAAGAGGAAGAGAGTGAGAGTGAGAGAGTGAGAGGAAGACAGTGAAAGAAAGAGGAAGAGAGTGAGAGGAAGAGAGTGAAAGAAAGAGGAAGAGAGTGAGAGGGAGAGGAAGAGAGTGAGAGAAAGGAAGAGAGTGAGAGGAAGAGAGTGAGTGAAAGGAAGAGAGTGAGGAAGAGGAAGAGAGTGAGAGGAAGAGAGTGAGAGGAAGAGAGTGAAAGAAAGAGGAAGAGAGTGAGAGGAAGAGAGTGAGAGGTAGAGAGTGAAAGAAATAGGAAGAGAGTGAGAAAGGGAGAGGAAGAGAGTGAAAGACAGAGGAGGAGAGTGAGAGAGTGAGAGGAAAAGAGTGAGAGGAAGAGAGTGAAAGAAAGAGGAAGACAGTGAGAGAAAGGAAGAGAGTGAGAGGAAGAGAGTGAGTGAAAGGAAGAGAGTGAGGAAGAGGAAGAGAGTGAGAGGAAGAGAGTGAAAGAAAGAGGAAGAGAGTGAGAGGAAGAGAGTGAGAGGAAGAGAGTGAAAGAAATAGGAAGAGAGTGAGAAAGGGAGAGGAAGAGAGTGAAAGAAAGAGGAGGAGAGTGAGAGAGTGAGAGGAAAAGAGTGAGAGGAAGAGAGTGAAAGAAAGAGGAAGAAAGTGAGAGAAAGAGGAAGAGAGTGAGGAAGAGGAAGAGAGTGAGAGGAAGAGAGTGAGAGGAAGAGAGTGAGATAGTGAGAGGAAGAGAGTGAAAGAAAGAGGAAGAGAGTGAGAGAGTGAGAGGAAGAGAGTGAGAGGAAGAGAGTGAGAGGAAGAGAGTGAAAGAAAGAGGAAGAGAGTGAAAGAAAGAGGAAGAGAGTGAGAGGAAGAGGAAGAGAATGAGAGCAAGAGAGTGAAAGAAAGAGGAAGAGAGTGAGAGAAAGAGGAAGAAAGTGAGAGAAAGAGGAAGAGAGTGAGGAAGAGGAAGAGAGTGAGAGGAAGAGAGTGAAAGAAAGAGGAAGAAAGTGAGAGAAAGAGGAAGAGAGTGAGAGGAAGAGGAAGAGAGTGAGAGGAAGAGAGTGAGAGGAAGAGAGTGAAAGAAAGAGGAAGAGAGTGAGAGAGTGAGAGGAAGAGAGTGAAAGAAAGAGGAAGAGAGTGAGAGAGTGAGAGGAAGAGAGTGAGAGGAAGAGAGTGAGAAGAAGAGAGTGAAAGAAAGAGGAAGAGAGTGAAAGAAAGAGGAAGAGAGTGAGAGTGAGAGGAGGAGAATGAGAGGAAGAGAGTGAAAGAAAGAGGAAGAGAGTGAGGAAGAGGAAGAGAGTGAGAGGAAGAGAGTGAGAGGAAGAGGAAGAGAATGAGAGGAAGAGAGTGAGAGGAAGAGGAAGAGAATGAGAGGAAGAGAGTGAAAGAAAGAGGAAGAGAGTGCGAGTGAGAGGAGGATAATGAGAGGAAGAGAGTGAGAGGAAGAGGAAGAGAGTGAGAGGAAGGAAGAGAGTGAGAGGAAGAGGAAAAGAATGAGAGGAAGAGAGTGAAAGAAAGAGGAAGAGAGTGAGAGGAAGAGGAAGAGAGTGAGAGGAAGAGAGTGAGGAAGAGGAAGAGAGTGAGAGGAAGAGAGTGAGAGGAAGAGAGTGAGAGGAAGAGAGTGAAAGAAAGAGGAAGAGAGTGAGAGAGTGAGAGGAAGAGAGTGAAAGAAAGAGGAAGAGAGTGAGAGAGTGAGAGGAAGAGAGTGAGAGGAAGAGAGTGAGAAGAAGAGAGTGAAAGAAAGAGGAAGAGAGTGAAAGAAAGAGGAAGAGAGTGAGAGTGAGAGGAGGAGAATGAGAGGAAGAGAGTGAAAGAAAGAGGAAGAGAGTGAGGAAGAGGAAGAGAGTGAGAGGAAGAGAGTGAGAGGAAGAGAGTGAGAGGAAGAGGAAGAGAATGAGAGGAAGAGAGTGAGAGGAAGAGGAAGAGAATGAGAGGAAGAGAGTGAAAGAAAGAGGAAGAGAGTGCGAGTGAGAGGAGGATAATGAGAGGAAGAGAGTGAGAGGAAGAGGAAGAGAGTGAGAGGAAGGAAGAGAGTGAGAGGAAGAGGAAAAGAATGAGAGGAAGAGAGTGAAAGAAAGAGGAAGAGAGTGAGAGGAAGAGGAAGAGAGTGAGAGGAAGGAAGAGAGTGAGAGGAAGAGAGTGAAAGAAAGAGGAAGAGAGTGAGAGGAAGAGGAAAAGAGTGAGAGGAAGAGAGTGAGAGAAAGGAAGAGAGTGAGGAAGAGGAAGAGAGTGAGAGGAAGAGAGAGAAAGAAAGAGGAAGAGAGTGAGGAAGAGGAAGAGAGTGAGAGGAAGAGAGAGAAAGAGAGGAGGAGTGTATTCTGTTTCTTTTCGAGTCCTCGTTTGTTCTACACTGTAAAAAAAAATCACAGGTCACATCGGGTTGTTTTGGAGTTTATCGATTAATCGCAACAAATCGATTATTCAGATAATTATCGACTAATTTAGTGCTGGAAAAAATTAACCGATTAATCGAAAGAATATTTGATAGATTCATCGATTACGACATTTGAATATTTTTATTTAGGATTTCACTTTTTCTATTTGTTTATAGAGCCTTCCTCCCTCTCTCTTCCTCTCTCTTTTGTCTCTCCCTTCCTCTTTCCCATCTCTCATCCCTCCATCTCTTCTCCCTCTCTCTTCCTCTCTCTTTTGTCTCTCCCTTCCTCTTTCCCATCTCTCATCCCTCCATCTCTTCTCCCTCTCTCTTCCTCTCTCTTTGGTCTCTCCCTTCCTCTTTCCTCTCTCTCATCCCTCCATCTCTTCTCCCTCTCTCTTCCTCTCTCTTTTGTCTCTCCCTTCCTCTTTCCCCTCTCTCATCCCTCCATCTCTTCTCCCTCTCTCTTCCTCTCTCTTTGGTCTCTCCCTTCCTCTTTCCCATCTCTCATCCCTCCATCTCTTCTCCCTCTCTCTTCCTCTCTCTTTGGTCTCTCCCTTCCTCTTTCCCCTCTCTCATCCCTCCATCTCTTCTCCCTCTCTCTTCCTCTCTCTTTGGTCTCTCCCTTCCTCTTTCCCCTCTCTTATCCCTCCATCTCTTCTCCCTCTCTCTTCCTCTTTTGTCTCTCCCTTCCTCTTTCCCATCTCTCATCCCTCCATCTCTTCTCCCTCTCTCTTCCTCTCTCTTTTGTCTCTCCCTTCCTCTTTCCCATCTCTCATCCCTCCATCTCTTCTCCCTCTCTCTTCCTCTCTCTTTGGTCTCTCCCTTCCTCTTTCCCATCTCTCATCCCTCCATCTCTTCTCCCTCTCTCTTCCTCTCCTCTCTCCTTCCTCCCTTTTTGCCTCCTCTCGAAGAAACGACAAGAACCCGGAGAAAAGGTCAGAAAAGTCCAGTTTGTCGTTCTGTAAAACTCTGGAGCTGTTCAAACTCGCGACCTTTCCTCTTTTCCTCTTTTTCTTTCTTTTCCTCTTTCACTCGTCTTTCCTCCCGTCTCATCTGTTCATCTCAAATGTTTTGTTGTGACAATTTTAAGATCAAAGACCAGGACATGTCACTCTTCCTCCCCCTCGCTCCCTCTTTTCCTCTTTCTCCTCTCTCCTTTTTCCTCTTTCCCCCGTCTCATTCTCTCTTCACCCCACCTTTCCTTTCTCCCACTCCTCCCTCATCCCCTCTTTCCACCCACCACCTTTTACTCCCTCTCTCTCTCTTTCTCTTTCTCTCACTACCACCTCTGAGAGAGAGAAAGCGAGAGATGGGGAGAGAGAGAAAGAGAGGATGAGAGAAATAGAGACAGAAAGAGAAAGAAAAAGAGAGAGAGAGAAAGAGAGAAGATGAGAGAGAGAAAGAGAGAGATTGGGAGAGAGAGAGAAAGAGAGAGAGATGGAGAGAGAAAGAGAGAGAGAGAAAGAGAGAAGATGAGAGAGAAAGAAAGAAAATAAGAGAGAAAGAGGGTGAAAGAGAAGATGAGAGAGAGAAAGAGAGAGATGGAGAGAGAGAGAAAGAGAGAAGATGAAAGAGAAAGAGAGAATGAGAAAGAGAGAGAGGAAGAGAGAGAGATGGAGAGAGAAAGAGAGAAGATGAGAGAAAGAGAGAGAGTGAGAGAGGACAAGAGAAAAAGAGATTTGATTTTTAACAGACCTTTATTGTGTCTGTCAAAACATTTTACACTGAACTCACCTCGTGTTATTTACATGACAAAGACATTACAGATACAGACTATTTACACTATTTACACTATTTACATTATTTACACTATTTACACTATTTACACTATTTACACTATTTACACTATTTACATTATTTACACTATTTACACTATTTACATTATTTACACTATTTACATTATTTACACTATTTACACTATTTACACTATTTACACTATTTACACTATTTACACTATTTACATTATTTACACTATTTACATTATTTACACTATTTACACTATTTACACTATTTACACTATTTACATTATTTACACTATTTACACTATTTACACTATTTACACTATTAAACTATTTACACTATTTACATTATTTACACTATTTACACTATTTACACTATTTACACTATTTACATTATTTACACTATTTACACTATTTACACTATTTACATTATTTACACTATTTACATTATTTACACTATTTACACTATTTACACTATTTACACTATTTACATTATTTACACTATTTACACTATTTACACTATTTACACTATTTACACTATTTACACTATTTACACTATTTACACTATTTACACTATTTACACTATTTACACTATTTACACTATTTACATTATTTACACTATTTACACTATTTACACTATTTACATTATTTACACTATTTACACTATTTACACTATTTACACTATTTACACTATTTACACTATTTACACTATTTACACTATTTACATTATTTACACTATTTACACTATTTACATTATTTACACTATTTACACTATTTACACTATTTACATTATTTACACTATTTACACTATTTACACTATTTACATTATTTACACTATTTACACTATTTACACTATTTACACTATTTACACTATTTACATTATTTACACTATTTACACTATTTACACTATTTACACTATTTACATTATTTACACTATTTACATTATTTACACTATTTACACTATTTACATTATTTACACTATTTACACTATTTACACTATTTACACTATTTACATTATTTACACTATTTACACTATTTACACTATTTACACTATTTACATTATTTACACTATTTACACTATTTACACTATTTACACTATTTACATTATTTACACTATTTACATTATTTATATTATTTACACTATTTACATTATTTACACTATTTACACTATTTACACTATTTACACTATTTACATTATTTACACTATTTACATTATTTATATTATTTACACTATTTACATTATTTACACTATTTACACTATTTACACTATTTACACTATTTACACTATTTACATTATTTACATTATTTACACTATTTACACTATTTATATTATTTACACTATTTACATTATTTACACTATTTACACTATTTACACTATTTACACTATTTACACTATTTACATTATTTACATTATTTACACTATTTACACTATTTACACTATTTACACTATTTACACTATTTACATTATTTACATTATTTACACTATTTACATTATTTATATTATTTACACTATTTACATTATTTATATTATTTACACTATTTACATTATTTACACTATTTACACTATTTACACTATTTACACTATTTACACTATTTACATTATTTACACTATTTACACTATTTACACTATTTACACTATTTACACTATTTACACTATTTACACTATTTACACTATTTACACTATTTACACTATTTACACTATTTACACTATTTACACTATTTACACTATTTACACTATTTACACTATTTACATTATTTACACTATTTACACTATTTACACTATTTACACTATTTACATTATTTACACTATTTACACTATTTACACTATTTACACTATTTACATTATTTACACTATTTACACTATTTACACTATTTACACTATTTACACTATTTACACTATTTACACTATTTACACTATTTACACTATTTACACTATTTACATTATTTACACTATTTACACTATTTACATTATTTACACTATTTACACTATTTACACTATTTACACTATTTACACTATTTACATTATTTACACTATTTACACTATTTACACTATTTACACTATTTACATTATTTACACTATTTACACTATTTACACTATTTACACTATTTACACTATTTACACTATTTACACTATTTACACTATTTACATTATTTACACTATTTACACTATTTACATTATTTACATTATTTACACTATTTACACTATTTACATTATTTACACTATTTACATTATTTACACTATTTACACTATTTACACTATTTACATTATTTACACTATTTACACTATTTACACTATTTACACTATTTACACTATTTACATTATTTACACTATTTACACTATTTACACTATTTACATTATTTACACTATTTACACTATTTACATTATTTACACTATTTACATTATTTACACTATTTACACTATTTACACTATTTACATTATTTACACTATTTACACTATTTACACTATTTACATTATTTACACTATTTACACTATTTACACTATTTACATTATTTACACTATTTACACTATTTACACTATTTACATTATTTACACTATTTACACTATTTACACTATTTACACTATTTACATTATTTACACTATTTACACTATTTACACTATTTACATTATTTACACTATTTACACTATTTACACTATTTACATTATTTACACTATTTACACTATTTACACTATTTACACTATTTACATTATTTACACTATTTACACTATTTACACTATTTACATTATTTACACTATTTACACTATTTACACTATTAAACTATTTACACTATTTACATTATTTACACTATTTACACTATTTACATTATTTACACTATTTACACTATTTACATTATTTACACTATTTACACTATTTACATTATTTACACTATTTACACTATTTACACTATTTACACTATTTACACTATTTACATTATTTACACTATTTACACTATTTACACTATTTACACTATTTACACTATTTACACTATTTACACTATTTACACTATTTACATTATTTACACTATTTACACTATTTACACTATTTACATTATTTACATTATTTACACTATTTACACTATTTACATTATTTACACTATTTACATTATTTACACTATTTACACTATTTACATTATTTACACTATTTACACTATTTACATTATTTACACTATTTACACTATTTACACTATTTACACTATTTACACTATTTACATTATTTACACTATTTACACTATTTACATTATTTACACTATTTACACTATTTACACTATTTACATTATTTACACTATTTACACTATTTACACTATTTACATTATTTACACTATTTACATTATTTACACTATTTACACTATTTACACTATTTACATTATTTACACTATTTACACTATTTACACTATTTACATTATTTACACTATTTACACTATTTACACTATTTACATTATTTACACTATTTACACTATTTACACTATTTACACTATTTACATTATTTACACTATTTACACTATTTACACTATTTACACTATTTACACTATTTACACTATTTACACTATTTACATTATTTACATTATTTACACTATTTACACTATTTACACTATTTACACTATTTACACTATTTACACTATTTACACTATTTACACTATTTACAAAAACAGAGGTCCAATAAAGAGCTGTCCCTCCTTCACACAGGCTGACACCCCCCAAAGCCCCAGCGCTCCTCAAAACCTCCTCCTCACTGTTCATGGAGTAGAGTCCAAACTCCAGCCTGAGTCTGGCCTGCACCATCCTGACAAACATGGTCCTCACACTGACCCCACTCTGAGTCTGGTCCTCACGCTGACCCCACTCTGAGTCTGGTCCTCACGCTGACCCCACTCTGAGTCTGGTCCTCACACTGACCCCACTCTGAGTCTGGTCCTCACACTGACCCCACTCTGAGTCTGGTCCTCACGCTGACCCCACTCTGAGTCTGGTCCTCACACTGACCCCACTCTGAGTCTGGTCCTCACACTGACCCCACTCTGAGTCTGGTCCTCACGCTGACCCCACTCTGAGTCTGGTCCTCACGCTGACCCCACTCTGAGTCTGGTCCTCACGCTGACCCCACTCTGAGTCTGGTCCTCACACTGACCCCACTCTGAGTCTGGTCCTCACGCTGACCCCACTCTGAGTCTGGTCCTCACACTGACCCCACTCTGAGTCTGGTCCTCACGCTGACCCCACTCTGAGTCTGGTCCTCACGCTGACCCCACTCTGAGTCTGGTCCTCACACTGACCCCACTCTGAGTCTGGTCCTCACGCTGACCCCACTCTGAGTCTGGTCCTCACACTGACCCCACTCTGAGTCTGGTCCTCACGCTGACCCCACTCTGAGTCTGGTCCTCACGCTGACCCCACTCTGAGTCTGGTCCTCACGCTGACCCCACTCTGAGTCTGGTCCTCACACTGACCCCACTCTGAGTCTGGTCCTCACACTGACCCCACTCTGACCCCACTCTGAGTCTGGTCCTCACACTGACCCCACTCTGAGTCTGGTCCTCACGCTGACCCCACTCTGAGTCTGGTCCTCACACTGACCCCACTCTGAGTCTGGTCCTCACGCTGACCCCACTCTGAGTCTGGTCCTCACGCTGACCCCACTCTGAGTCTGGTCCTCACACTGACCCCACTCTGAGTCTGGTCCTCACGCTGACCCCACTCTGAGTCTGGTCCTCACACTGACCCCACTCTGAGTCTGGTCCTCACGCTGACCCCACTCTGAGTCTGGTCCTCACACTGACCCCACTCTGAGTCTGGTCCTCACGCTGACCCCACTCTGAGTCTGGTCCTCACACTGACCCCACTCTGAGTCTGGTCCTCACGCTGACCCCACTCTGAGTCTGGTCCTCACACTGACCCCACTCTGAGTCTGGTCCTCACACTGACCCCACTCTGAGTCTGGTCCTCACGCTGACCCCACTCTGAGTCTGGTCCTCACACTGACCCCTCTCTGAGTCTGGTCCTCACGCTGACCCCACTCTGAGTCTGGTCCTCACACTGACCCCACTCTGAGTCTGGTCCTCACTCTGACCCCACTCTGAGTCTGGTCCTCACTCTGACCCCACTCTGAGTCTGGTCCTCACACTGACCCCACTCTGAGTCTGGTCCTCACGCTGACCCCACTCTGAGTCTGGTCCTCACACTGACCCCACTCTGAGTCTGGTCCTCACACTGACCCCACTCTGAGTCTGGTCCTCACTCTGACCCCACTCTGAGTCTGGTCCTCACGCTGACCCCACTCTGAGTATGGTCCTCACGCTGACCCCACTCTGAGTCTGGTCCTCACACTGACCCCACTCTGAGTCTGGTCCTCACACTGACCCCACTCTGAGTCTGCAGCCTCCTCCTCCTGCTCACATACACCGCCATCTTGGCCTGTCCTAGCAGGAAGCTCAGCAGCCTGCCCCTCCTCCTGCTCTGTACAGAGTATCTGAGCCCACACACAAACACCTGGGCATTAAACACCTGCCCCACACTCCTGAACACTGCCCCCTGCAGGTGGAGCAGCTGTCAGACGCTCACACTCCCAAAAACAGAGGAACACGGTCTCCCTGATCCCACAGAAGGGACAGCCCTCCCCCACAGCACTGTTCATTTGATGGATCAAGGAGTTAACCGCCACTGCCCCGTGCAGCAGCCTCCACTGCAGGTCTCCCTGTCTCTTGGTGAGGGGGGGCTTGTACAGGAAGCCCCAGGCTGGGCTAAGGGTGGGGGCCAGGCTCAGGTGAGCTCTCCACACTGTGTCCAGGCGAGCACAGAGTCTGTGATGGTTCAGGGCCTGGACCATCAGTCTGTAGAAAGTCTTCCCGGAGGCTGCTTCCAGGGATGCAGATATAGGATATGCCAGCAGGGGGCCTGAAGAGTCCGTGAGGTCAGGACTCAGGATGATGCTGGGGAAGGGGTCAGTGGAGTCTGGAGACAGTGAGCCAGAGGTGAACCCTCTGAGCAGAGTCCACTCCTGCTCCGTCAGCCGCTGCCTCCAGTGACACAGGAGTCGCTCCAGCGTGCGAACAGACCTCAGGCCCAGGTGAGCAGACCTCAGGCCCAGGTGAGCAGACCTCAGGCCCAGGTGAGCAGCCAGAGTCTCTGTGTTGTCCATGTCAGGACCAGTCCTCTCCAGCAGCTGCTCCAGAGTGAGGACCCCCTTAGAGCTAAAACGGTCACGCAATGCAGGTTGCGCCCAGCCAGGATAGTCCAGGGGCTCTTTGAGGAAAATGGCCGCCGCAGGTAGTACAGGTGTGGTCAGTGCACTGCTGCTATACACATTGTTTGCTTGTTTTATGCCACCAAAATTTATATTAAACCTCAATCATGTCGACAGCAACAAGCAACTTTTGTATCTTCATCGAAACCTACATCTAAGAGGGTTTGATCTTTACAAACTAAGCAACGATGCCAAGCGAAATCTCGGGTATGGGAAATACCTTCTAGCGGTGACATTCATATACCCATCTTTGTACAAACAAATACGGAAAGGGCACTACAAAACAACAAGACACCTGCAATGGACGGATGCTCTAATAATCACAATTTGTCTGTTACTATCTGGCGACATTCACCCTTGTCCGGGACCACACAGTGGTGCTCCGCAGACAAACTACAACAACAACAATAACAACAGGCCCGAGGAGGAACGCGCTTGTGCTATCCAACAGGTATGCTCACTGCACAATGTGCCGCGGTGTAATCATGTGTGTCCTAACCTTTCCTCTCCGACATCTTCACCTGCTGTGGCCGCGGATGGGGAGTCTCGGCGCTGTGCTGGTGTGCCGAGAAGCGTGCAGGATTTGCGGCCGGGAACAGCCGGGAGCCGGCTGCCGTCGCGGGGAACCATCCTCACGGAGGTGGCTTCGGCGACGTGGTCGCGATCGGAGATCACCAGTGACCAAACAACGCCGAGATCCATCCGTGCGGGCGCGGCTCTCCGGGCGGAGCCAGAGACGAGCAACAGCAGCGGGCCAGTGGAGAAGCGGGCTGCTGCTGTCCAACGGACCGGGAGCCGGTCACCGGGAACCACTTACGCGGAGGCGGCTCTGCTGATGGAGGGCTCCGGCAACGCCCAGCCGCCATGCACCGCCTGCCCTGGTGCGGCTTACCTGATGGAGCTGCGCCGGGGGTTCGTTATGCAACAGTCGGAGATAACATACAACCATAATACCAAAAAACACAAGCTTCAGTCTGCATCAACCAGAGCTGGTAAGACTATTAAAGTTCTGACATCTGAGTCCAACACTGCAACTCAAAAACAACAAACTACAAAAATATTCCAAACAGTGAATCACGCTAAAATATTGTGGGACCCTAAATTAAAACCAAAGGGAATTTTAGGTGGGCACCTCAACATCAGAAGTGTGCTCTCCAAATCTGAGCAACTACAGCAACTTTTGTCAGATTCTAACCTTGATTTTCTGAGTCTGTCTGAAAGCTGGCTTACACCATCAACTCCTCCTGCCTTGATTAATGTGCCAGGGAATAAAATATACAGAAAGGACAGATTAAGTGGCAGAGGGGGAGGGGTAATGATCTACGTGAAGGAAAGTATAAACAGCACAGAAATTGTTCTCCCAGCAAATAATCTCGAATGTGTTGGCATCAGAATCTCACTATCCACTGAAATGTCTTTTATTGTAGTTGCTCTGTATCGACCTCCTACAGCTAAAGACATATTTTTTGACTCGTTAGCAGATATTCTCAAACAGTACAGTGGTAAAGAGCTCATCCTTATGGGTGACTTTAACCTGGACTGGTTGAACAGAATACGCAGGAAAAAACTTAAAGACACCACTAATAGCCTAAGTATAATATGACACAATTGATGAGTCGTCCAACTCGAATTACCAGCTCTTCTCAAACCTTACTGGATCTCATCTTCACTACTAAACCGGACCGTGTCATAAAAACTTACAACCTTCTAACGGGCATGTCCGACCACAATCTCACACTAACAGTACGTAAATGATCAAAAATGAGATACGAGGACCAAACATACTTACAACAAAAAAGGCACACATCTTTTATCCCCAAGAAAAATAGAGAACCAATTGAACAAGAATTTAAGAACATCCCATGGAATGATAAAGTCAACTGGGTAAACCCCGATCAGGCTTGTGATGAACTAATGTCTACAACTAAACAAACTGTTAGTAAATATACTGTAACTCAGCCATGTGCAAAACGCAAAAGTAAAGATACCGTGGGTAAATGAGACAATCTGGGCCCTCATGAAAAAAAGAGATACAGCACTAAAAACATCTCTCAAAACATGTTTATACACAGATCGAATGATTTTTAAAATCTTAAGAAATAAGGTCACGGCGCAGCTTAGGAAAGCGAAAGCAAATTTTTATCTCGAAATGATTAAGGCAGCAAAAGGAAACATTAAGCAATTGTGGAAAAGCATTGACAAACTTTCAGGAAGATCAAAAACACGGGACAAAAATATAACATTAAATTTGAATGACACAATAGTAACTGACTGCTGTTCTATTGGTAACTGTTTTAATCACTATTTTATTGAATCAGCACAAACTCATAATCAGACATTTCCGCAAACACAGGGTAATCAGGTCCAAACGAACACTCCAAATAATTTTAATCTGACAACAACAAACGAGACAGAAATACATAAAATCCGTACCTCACTGTCAAGCTCACGGTGTCAGGATATTCATGGACTAGATCCCCTTTTCTTCAAAGCAAACAAAGATAACTTAACCACACCTATAACAAGACTTGTTAATCAATCTATAATGGAAAATATATTCCCCAAGACCTTGAAAACAGCTATTGTAATTCCAGTTCATAAAAAAGGTGATAAGCAAGACATTACTAATTATAGACCTATTAGTATTCTCCCGGTCATGTCAAAAGCACTTGAAAAGACTGTAGCTAATCAACTTATAAAACACCTGGAGGATGACGACCTGCTCCATCCCATGCAGTTTGGGTTTAGGACTAACCACTCAACAGAAACAGCTTGTTGCCTCCTCCTCGAAAACATCAAAGCCAGTCTCGATAATGGAGGTGTAGTAGGAGCAACCTTCCTGGATCTGCGCAAGGCCTTTGACACAGTCAGTCATTCCATTTTTCTGTCTAAACTAACAAAATACAAACTGTCTGTCAGTATCCTGACTTGGCTAAAATCATATTTATCTGATCGTTTTCAGTGTGTTCGCATTAACAATGCCACCTCCACTCTTGCTGCTATTAACATCGGCCTGCCGCAAGGATCCAATCTGGGACCTCTGCTCTTCTCCCTCTATATAAATGACTTGCCATCTGTGATACAGGAGGATATTCATATCCAAATGTACGCAGACGACACAGTCATTTATACGTGGGGGAGAGATGCTGAACAGGTGGCCTCTAAACTCACTGAGGCCATGGCAAAAGTGGCAATTTGGCTACAAGAGTCATGCCTAACCTTAAATGTAAAGAAAACCGCAACCATGTATTTTGTTAACAAATGTAAAAAGTATAATTATCCAAATGTCCGCGTAAATGGGGAACAGATTCAAAATGTAACAGAGTTCAAATATCTGGGTGTCACCTTAGATCCCACACTTACCTTTAAAAAACATGTTAAACAAATGTGTCAAAGCTTGAAATTTAATGTTGCCACTTTTAAATGTATCAGGAACTCTCTGACCTGGAGCCAAAACCTTTTTTAATGCAATGATAATGACCCGATTTTATTATTGTATAACATGTTGGTCACAGGCCAGTAAAACCACCTTGAAACCTTTGGAGTCCATTCACAAACAGGCTCTAAAGGTTTTGGACAGGAGAACAAGGCGGCACCAGCACTGTCAGGTTCTCGAAAAATACAGTTTGTTAAGCTTTGAAAATATACAAAGACTCGCTAGGGTTCGATTGGCCTACAGAATCATCCATGACACTGCACCTCCACCTCTAAAGAAGTTTGTCCAGCAAACATCTCAAGTGACAAAGAGAACGACACGCTCCTCCTCCAGAGCACAGTGTATCGTACCAAAACGCAAAACAACATTTGCACAGACAGTTTTCTCAAATAAAGCAATTAAAGACTGGAATAATATCCCACCTGAAATAAAAAATCAAACAAACTTTGCCACTCTTACTCGGGAACTTAAAAAGTGGTTATGGGACGGTCAAACCTGTCAGCACTGACACTGTGTATTTATGTCCATCTTGGACCAGTGTCAGTTGGTCTTTTCTCCTGTTCCTATGGAATTCCATTGGTCTGTGACCAATGTGCAGTGGAATTTAAACATGTGTAAATATGAAGTAATCTGACGGATAAATGGACGGATACAGAGTGAAATGCAGTGAATGATACAGTGGTTCTATAATTGTCTGATGGTGTTTGACTGTGACTGTATAACTGAGGTTTGAATGTTGGGGAAGTTTTAGATAAATTTAGAGACTTATAGGGGAATGTGCCCTGTTTATTTATGTAAAAAGGGACGACAGATGGAAACGAGCTATTCAGCTATAATCTGGTACAGTGCATCTCTGTCTTTCGATTTAATGTTTCTGTGCATTGTCCCTCAAATAAAGATTAAAGAGAAAGAGAAAGAGAGGAGCCAGTACAGTGAGTTATTCCCCTGCCGCTGCCTCCTCAGGTGCTCCACACAGACACCAGGCCACCATAGAAAAGGGGGAGGGTATTCGGTCGGTGGTTTGAGAGGAACAGAGAGGCCCAGGCCCCACACCCTCTGCAGGATGGACACAGCTAGTGGCCTCCACTGTAGCTCCTCTGGACCTGTCAGAAGCCTCTGGAGAAAACGCAACCTGAAAGCAGCTCCCCGGCTGGCGAGATGGATGAGTCCCTGTCCGCCTTGCTCCTTAGGGAGGTAGAGCAGCGCTTGTGGAACCCAGTGCAGTTTGTCCCAAAAGAAATCTACTAGGATTTTCTGGATTGTAGACAGGAGGGAGGGAGGTGGGTCTACACACATAAGCTTGTGCCACAGGGCAGAGGACACCAGGTTATTAATTACCAGCACCCTCCCCCGGTAGGACATTTTGGGCAGCAGCCACCTCCACCTGTTCAGACGACCCTGGACATTCTCCACTGTCTGATCCCAGTTCTTCTGAAGACTGTCAGAGCCCAAGAAGATCCCCAGATATTTAAACCCTCCCGTGCTCCAAACTAGTCCACCTGGCAAGCCGACACCCTGCAGCTCCTCCCCAACCAAAATGGCCTCACTTTTACTCCAGTTAATTTTGGCACTGGATATCTGGCCAAACTGGTGAATTGTGTGGGCCACACAGTCAATGTCCCTCTGTGAAGTCACAAATAACATAACATCGTCAGCACAGGCCGACACTTTAAAGGGGAGTGGACACCCGGGGATCTGCACCCCCTGCAGGTCTGACCTGAGTCGGTGGAGGAGCGGCTCAATGGCCAGTGTGTATAACATCCCCGACAGGGAGCAGCCCTGTCTGATTCCCCTCCCCACACTGAAAGGAGCACTAAGCCCCCCATTAATCTTCAGTACACTCATGACATCACTGTACAGGGCCTGGATGTAAGTGATGAAACCAGGGCTGAACCCAAACGCAGCCATGGTCTGCCAAAGGTACTGGTGTTCAACCCGGTCAAACGCCTTTTCCTGGTCTACTGAAATCAGACCCAGGTTGATGCCCAATGAGGTAGAGACGTCCAAAACGTCCCTGATTAGTGTGATGTTATCACTAATGAGCCTGCCAGGCACACAGTAGGTTTGGTCCATATGGATTATGGAGGCCATTGCTTCCCGCAGCCGGGATGCCAGAACTTTGGACAAGATTTTATAGTCCGTGCAGAGCAGTGACACCGGCCTCCAGTTCTTCAGCAGTTGCAGGTCACCCTTCTTTGGCAGCAGGGCAAGCACTGCCCTGCGACAGCTTAGAGGCAGGCGGCCACTCTGCAGACTGTCCCTGACTACCTCCAGAAGATCCTCTCCTACTATGTCCCAGAAGGCCTTATAAAAGTCAGCTGAGAGACCGTCTATCCCAGGAGCTCTGCCTGTTCTCAGGCTCCCGACAGCAGCGGTCAGTTCAGCCATGGTCACAGGAGCCTCCAACTTGTAATTCTGCTCTGCACTGACCTGAGGCAGACCATCTCCAAACCGCCTCCTCATGTCAGCGCTGTGAGGCAGCTCAGATGAATACAAGTTATTGTAAAAACTGGAGGCATGACTCCTGATCTCTGAGGAGTCTGTGATTATGCTGCCGCTGTCAGAGCGCAGCGAGTGAATCATTTTCCTCTGACCATTCTTTTTCTCTAGGCTGAAGAAGAACTGAGATGGAGCATCCATCTGGGAGAGGTCCATATGGCGGGACCGGACCAGAGCCCCCTGTGCAGAGGTGCCCAGCAGGCTGGCCAAGGCTGACTTTTTTGTTTTGAGGGACTGTAAACACCCCCGTTCTCCTGTAGACTCTGCTAAAGACTGCAGTTCTACTACCTGTATCTCCAACTCCTTCATACGCCGGGCCCTGTCCCCTGTGACACCATGAGTGCACTGCTGACACAGCTGTTTGATCTGGATTTTACCGAAGTCCCACCACTGCTGAAGGCTGGCAAACTGTGCTTTACAGTACCTGTGTGATTCCCAAAATAAAATAAAAGCAGATTTAAAAGATTTATCATGTAACAACGAGGTGTTAAAATGCCAATAGGCACTATGAACACGAACATTGGAAATATGTACATTACACACTACAAGATTATGGTCCGAAAAGCCCACAGGACTAATATGAGCGGATGTACAAATAGACAGCTGGTGTCTAAGGCAGTACACACGGTCCAGGGGAGCTAGAGCAAGTCTATTGTCCTTACAGTGCGACCATGTGTACTGCCTGTCAGCGGGATGCAGAGTCCTCCACACATCCTCCAGGCTGTGCGCCTCTATAAGCCGCTGCAGCCTAAGGGAGGAGGCAGGGTGGGGTTCATGATGGTTCCGGTCGAACTGTGGCTCTGCAGTACAGTTCCAGTCGCCAGCCACAAACAGGAAGTCTCCAGTATCCCTACACCTCCTCAGGCACTCACAGACATCCTTTGTGCCCCCGTGCATGGCATGTACACACACAAGAATAGTACTGCAGTGTCCTCAAAACGCGCATGTACCTGCAGCACACGCCCTGCCACCACCTCCTTTGTCTCCACAGTAACAGGCAGAAAACTCTTAGAGAAGAGCAGGCCCACCCCTGCACTGCAGTTGGAGCCATGACTAAGAAAAACCTGTCCATTCCACTCCCTGCTCCATTGAGCCTCTAGTTCAGGAGTGCTATGAGTCTCCTGCAGCAGCACCACGTCCAGCCTCTTCATCTGTATGAGCTGGAAGACAGCTGCACGTTTGGCTCTGTCTCTGGCTCCATTAACATTTAGAGTTCCAACTTTAAAATCACACATGACTAAAGTTAAAAAGATAGAAAACATATATAATGGCATTTAAACTGGATAAACATAACATCATTGTACTAAGACTCTTGACTAGCCACTTGGGCCTTGACTTTGATGAGCAATTTCCTTAGACGATAAACCTCCTGGTCTGTGAGCACCTCCTCCTCCTGTGTGGCTGGGCAGCGCGTAAGGGAGCGGGCTGACTCTGTAAACAGCTTCAGGTTTGGGAAGAAATGTTCCACTTTTACACTCCTCACTCCTTTGGTCTCTTGTAAGAACTTTTTAATGTCAGCAGGTGAATAGTGTTCGGCTCCTGTGCTGTTTAAGTCCATCTGAGAGCAGTTTGGCGGTTTAGAGCTGCGTGTTACCTTTGAGGGCTTTTCATTGTTCTGGGAGCTGTCAATATTTTTCCTTTTTGGCTGATAAACAAACAAGTCCTCTTCATCTGACATGCCCTCCTCTAAATAGTCACTGTCCTCTTCCCCCTCGGTGTCTCTGAGCTCTGCGCTCTGGCTCTGTGACGCAGGGACTGGGTCAGCAGTCACCTGCTGCTCGCAAGGCAAAACACTGTCCTCAGTTAGCGAATCACTCGGAGCCGCGGCAGAATTGACGGGAAGAGCGGGATCCGTAGCGGGAGTTTCAGGCTCTACAGCGGGAGGCGTGGTCTCGGACACGGGCTCCGCGGGGACGTCCGTGTCTTGTGCTGCACCAGGAGCGGCCAGCTCCGCATCTGTGTCGCCCAACGGCTCCACCGCACTGGCATCATTGGAGGGTGGGACTGGGGCCGCGGTGCGTGCGTCATTACGCACCGTTGGATCAACTCGGTCTGGACATGCCCTGATTAAATGTCCCTCTGCGCCGCAACCAAAACATTTCATAGTGTTTGAGGTGGCAAAGACCATGTAGTTGAAACCTTGAAGCTAAAAGACACATCAAGATCCGTACGATTGTCCTTGAGTACTATCATTACTTGTCTACGGTGGCATATAACATGCTTTAGCAACGGGGACTTGCAGCCGAGCGAGATCATTTTGATCGGCGACACAAGTTGGCCAAAACGCGACAGTTCCATGGCCAAGATGTCATTTTTAATGAACGGAGGAGCGTTGGAGATAGTAACACGTTTGGCGGGACTCACCAGAGGCAGAACAGATGTGTATAAACCCTGGATGGCGGCTCCTTTCTCTACAGCCTCGGACACCTTTTCCGTGCTGGACAGAAACATTACGATAGCTCCATTCATGCGTGACGCGGACTTTATGTTGGCGTATCCCACTTCTTTCCCAACAGCGAGGGTGGCCTCTTCCACAGAGCAGTTCACTGTAGGCACCAGTTTCACAGCATGGCGCCGTGTCAGCTGCTCATAGTCACTCGCTCCGGCCAGCACGGGCATCGTGCGGCCGGAGCGCACCTGGACAGGTGAGTGTCCCCTCGCCAAATCAGAAAAAATACGATAGAATCCAGTGAAAAAGCTATACAACTCTATGTAAAAAAAGTCAAAAAGCCCGCTCCTCTAATGTACGCTTCCCACACACACACCCGACCGGAAGCGGAAGCAGAGATGGGAGGGAAAGATGGAGAGAGAAAGAGAGAAGATGAGATTTTTGATTTTTAACAGACCTTTATTGTGTCTGTCAAAACATTTTACACTGAACTCACCTCGTGTTATTTACATGACAATGACATTACATATACAGACTATTTACACTACTTACACTATTTACATTATTTACAAAAACAGAGGTCCAATAAAGAGCTGTCCCTCCTTCACACAGGCTGACACCCCCCAAAGCCCCAGCGCTCCTCAAAACCTCCTCCTCACTGTTCATGGAGTAGAGTCCAAACTCCAGCCTGAGTCTGGCCTGCACCATCCTGACAAACATGGTCCTCACACTGACCCCACTCTGAGTCTGGTCCTCACACTGACCCCACTCTGAGTCTGGTCCTCACGCTGACCCCACTCTGAGTCTGGTCCTCACGCTGACCCCACTCTGAGTCTGGTCCTCACGCTGACCCCACTCTGAGTCTGGTCCTCACGCTGACCCCACTCTGAGTCTGGTCCTCACGCTGACCCCACTCTGAGTCTGGTCCTCACACTGACCCCACTCTGAGTCTGGTCCTCACGCTGACCCCACTCTGAGTCTGGTCCTCACACTGACCCCACTCTGAGTCTGGTCCTCACGCTGACCCCACTCTGAGTCTGCAGCCTCCTCCTCCTGCTCACATACACCGCCATCTTGGCCTGTCCTAGCAGGAAGCTCAGCAGCCTGACCCTCCTCCTGCTCTGTACAGAGTATCTGAGCCCACACACAAACACCTGGGCATTAAACACCTGCCCCACACTCCTGAACACTGCCCCCAGCAGGTGGAGCAGCTGTCAGACGCTCACACTCCCAAAAACAGAGGAACACGGTCTCCCTGATCCCACAGAAGGGACAGCCCTCCCCCACAGCACTGTTCATATGATGGATCAAGGAGTTAACCGCCACTGCCCCGTGCAGCAGCCTCCACTGCAGGTCTCCCTGTCTCTTGGTGAGGGGGGGCTTGTACAGGAAGCCCCAGGCTGGGCTAAGGGTGGGGGCCAGGCTCAGGTGAGCTCTCCACACTGTGTCCACGCGAGCACAGAGTCTGTGATGGTTCAGGGCCTGGTTCAGCAGCTCCCCGGCTGGCGAGATGGATGAGTCCCTGTCCGCCTTGCTCCTTAGGGAGGTAGAGCAGCGCTTGTGGAACCCAGTGCAGTTTGTCCCAAAAGAAATCTACTAGGATTTTCTGGATTGTAGACAGGAGGGAGGGAGGTGGGTCTACACACATAAGCTTGTGCCACAGGGCAGAGGACACCAGGTTATTAATTACCAGCACCCTCCCCCTGTAGGACATTTTGGGCAGCAGCCACCTCCACCTGTTCAGACGACCCTGGACATTCTCCACTGTCTGATCCCAGTTCTTCTGAAGACTGTCAGAGCCCAAGAAGATCCCCAGATATTTAAACCCTCCCGTGCTCCAAACTAGTCCACCTGGCAAGCTGACACCCTGCAGCTCCTCCCCAACCAAAATGGCCTCACTTTTACTCCAGTTAATTTTGGCACTGGATATCTGGCCAAACTGGTGAATTGTGTGGGCCACACAGTCAATGTCCCTCTGTGAAGTCACAAATAACATAACATCGTCAGCACAGGCCGACACTTTAAAGGGGAGTGGACACCCGGGGATCTGCACCCCCTGCAAGTCTGACCTGAGTCGGTGGAGGAGCGGCTCAATGGCCAGTGTGTATAACATCCCCGACAGGGAGCAGCCCTGTCTGATTCCCCTCCCCACACTGAAAGGAGCACTAAGCCCCCCATTAATCTTCAGTACACTCATGACATCACTGTACAGGGCCTGGATGTAAGTGATGAAACCAGGGCTGAACCCAAACGCAGCCATGGTCTGCCAAAGGTACTGGTGTTCAACCCGGTCAAACGCCGTTTCAGTCTTTAGTCATTTGCTTTTGATTCAGATTTGATAGAATAACACAGACTTTTCCACAGGTCGTTTCTCTTCACCAGTTTTGTGGAGTTTTGCTAAAGTCGCCGCTTCAGCTGAGCAGAAATGACGTCCTGTAATTACCTCAGAAATAATAATAAATAATTTTAGAAATAAACTCACACAAATAAAAATTGTCACAGCACAAACCAAATACAAACGTTTTCTATCATTTTCTGCTGTTTTGAGGCTGTTTCACATTCTGAGGTTCTGGACGACGTCATCGACTGAAAATAAAACTGAATATCTGAAGAACCAGAATCACAAACTGAACTTTCTGCAGCACAAACCACTGACTCAGTTTTTGCAGGTTTCAGTTCGATGGGGCGACTTCACGGAGGAAACGCTCCAACAGAAACCTCCAAAAAGTCGATTTCGGAGAATACGGCTCTGTAAAAGCCAAACTAGTAACGGCAGAACGACTTTGTGGAAATAAAAATGAGGGATGAGGAGTAAAAAGGAGATTTATAAAAGAAAAAACTCCAGGAATGTTCCAGAGTGTTTTGTGTCGGACTGAGGGATCCTCGGGTCGTGACCTCAACATGTCTTTATCTGTTTCTTTACTGTCGTTCACTGAATACACCCTCTCCTCCTTTCCTCTCCTCCTTTCCTCTCCTCCCTCCTCTCCTCCTTTCCTCTCCTCCTTTCCTCTCCTCCCTCCTCTCCTCCTTTCCTCCCTCTTCTCCTCTCCTCCTTCCCTCCCTCCTCTCCTCCATTCCTCCCTCTTCTCCTCTCCTCCTTTCCTCTCCTCCTTTCCTCCCTCCTCTCCTCCTTTCCTCCCTCCTCTCCTCCCTCCTCTCCTCCTTTCTTCTACTCCCTCCTCTCCTCCTTTCCTCCCTCTTCTCCTCTCCTCCTTTCCTCTCCTCCTTTCCTCCCTCCTCTCCTCCTTTCCTCCCTCCTCTCCTCCTTTCCTCCTTTCCTCTCCTCCCTCCTCTCCTCCTTTCCTCTCCTCCCTCCTCTCCTCCTTTCCTCCCTCTTCTCCTCCTCTCCTCCCTCCTCTCCTCCTTTCCTCTCCTCCTTTCCTTCCTCTCCTCTCCTCCCTCCTCTCCTCCTTTCCTCTCCTCCTCTCCTTCCCTCCTCCTCCTCTCCTCCCTCCTCTCCTCCTCTCCTTCCCTCCTCCTCCTCTCCTCCCTCCTCTCCTCCTCTCCTCTCCTTCCCTCCTCCTCCTCTCCTCCCTCCTCTCCTCCTCTCCTCTCCTTCCCTCCTCCTCCTCTCCTCCCTCCTCTCCTCCTCTCCTCTCCTCTCCTTCCCTCCTCCACCTCTCCTCCCTCCTCTCCTCTCCTTCCCTCCTCCACCTCTCCTCCCTCCTCTCCTCCTCTCCTCCTCTCCTCCTCCCTCCTCTCCTCTCCTCCTCCTCTCCTCTCCTCCTCCTCCCTCCTCCTCCTCCCTCCTCCCTCCTCTCCTCCTCTCCTCTCCTTCCCTCCTCCTCCTCTCCTCCCTCCTCCTCTCCTCCTCTCCTCCCTCCTCTCCTTCCCTCCTCCACCTCTCCTCCTTCTCTCCTTCTGTCTTTCTTTTGGGCGTAAACAGTCCTGAGACCTTGGTGCCATCCACAGCTTTGATAAGAGTTTCCTCCTGCTGCATTCCTCCAGGACTAAACCAGGACTAAACCAGGACTAAACCAGGACTAAACCAGGACTGAACCAGGTCTAAACCAGGACTGAACCAGGACTAAACCAGGACTGAACCAGGACTAAACCAGGACTGAACCAGGTCTAAACCAGGTCTAAACCAAGACTGAACCAGGTCTAAACCAGGACTAAACCAGGACTGAACCAGGACTAAACCAGGACTAAACCAGGACTAAACCAGGTCTAAACCAGGACTAAACCAGGACTGAACCAGGACTAAACCAGGACTAAACCAGGACTAAACCAGGACTAAACCAGGACTGAACCAGGACTAAACCAGGACTAAACCAGGACTGACACAGGACTGAACCAGGTCTAAACCAGGACTAAACCAGGACTAAACCAGGACTAAACCAGGACTAAACCAGGACTAAACCAGGACTGAACCAGGTCTAAACCAGGACTAAACCAGGACTAACCCAGGACTAAACCAGGACTGACACAGGACTGAACCAGGACTAAACCAGGACTAAACCAGGTCTGAACCAGGACTGAACCAGGTCTAAACCAGGACTGAACCAGGTCTAAACCAGGACTAAACCAGGTCTAAACCAGGACTAAACCAGGACTGAACCAGGTCTAAACCAGCTCTCAGTCTTGGTTTAGACCTGGTTCAGTCCTGGTTTAGACCTGGTTCAGTCCTGGTTTAGTCCTAGGACCAGGAGTGTGGTTCGGGGAAATGTCCATTCTCCAATTTTTCCATTATTCATTTAAACACAAAATTGAAAACTGACAAAAATGAATCATTATGTGGTTTTTCATTTTGGTTTTGGAGACAAATAATGAAGAAAAGAGTTTGTTTTTTCATTTGAAAATTTTTGGTTTTACTTTGAAAAACAAATGAACGAACGACACACAAATTCAACGCCGAGCATCAGTGAATTACTGAGCTGCAAGTTCACTCAGACTGATTCTACAATTAAAATTAAAATCGATTCCATGATGTCGATATTAGCACAGACAGATTCGTCCAGTGCGATGATTTGTGCCGTTAAACAAATTTTCCTCGACTTTACGGCACGTACATTTGTAGAATTGAGCATATCTTTAGGACTAAATATGAAATGTGAACCTTTTCCACTCACCTTATGGTTTGGTGTTATAGTTTTAACATTCAAAATCCTGTAATTTATTGTTGTCTTGCTTAGAAATACTCATAACAGCCTCTTGAGAACTTAAAGTGTAACTCCTGTACGTCTGAAGCTAAAGTCTGTACTAGAGGAGGTGGAATTCTGTCAGGAGCCAAAAAAAACGGCACAGATCAGTGTTTCCTCGGTGGAGATCTCACTGTGGCAGTGAGTCTGTCAAGGCAACAAACTAGTGCAGTGATGGGGGCAAGTTCTGAACTAGTGTAGTGATGGGGGCAAGTTCTGAACTAGTGTAGTGATGGGGGCAAGTTCTGAACTAGTGTAGTGATGGGGGCAAGTTCTGAACTAGTGTAGTGATGGGGGCAAGTTCTGAACTAGTGCAGTGATGGGGGCAAGTTCTGAACTAGTGTAGTGATGGGGGCAAGTTCTGAACTAGTGTAGTGATGGGGGCAAGTTCTGAACTAGTGTAGTGATGGGGGCAAGTTCTGAACTAGTGTAGTGATGGGGGCAAGTTCTGAACTTCCACATAAAACTCCAATTTGCTTCACACTGAAGAAGCTTAACTCCACTTTAACCCATCTGACAACAGCCACGAGTCTAACAAACCAAACGCTCTGCCTGGTTCACTCATTAGTGTCTGGAAACGTTAGAAAACATCTTTATAAGCACCTCACACTTCCCTCTGCTGATTTCCCACTGCACAGGCCAAAGCCCAAAAGACTCGATCGTCGATGTCGTTTCTAATCCTGTTTATTTACGAGTGAATTATATTTTTTTAAAACGTTTAAAAAATACATTCCCGAACCATTTTCTTTCAACAACTTTCAGTTTCTCTTCTTGTTCTCCGTCAGTAGTCGTTCTTCACTTGTTGCTTCTGGAGTCGGTGATCGAGTCTCTTGGTCTTTGGCCTGTGCAGTGGGAAATCAGCAGAGGGAAGTGTGAGGAGCTTATAAAGATGTTTTCTAACGTTTCCAGACACTGCACTACAAAAAAGGATTTTCTAGCATAGTTAAACTGACTTGAATTAAGCAGATTCATCTTAAAACATCAATTTTAAGATTTTTTTACTTAATAAGATGAAATTTTTTTTTACTTGTTTCAAAATATTCTATCCTGACCTGATCCTTATCTCGATATTACAACTTATTTTCAGCACTTTTTATTTTAACTCAGTCCAGGTTAAGCCTCTTTAACTTCCTTCTCAAACCAATAAGGGGAAAAATCTGTCCATAAATACTTGAAACTCGTGTTTTCTGCTTAGAACAAGATTCATATTTTGTCTTGTTTTAAGAAAACTTGGTAAGTGAAGATTTCTTACTGCACTGGCAGAAAATTTCACTTAAAATAGGACATTTTTACCTCAAAATTTGTATTTTTTCTTATTTTTGGATAGGCCTTTTTTGCAGTGTAATGAGTGAACCAGGCAGAGCGTTTTGTTTGTTAGACTTGTGGCTGTTGTTTTACGTGGAAGTTCAGAAATTGCCCCCATCACTACACTAGTTCAGAACTTGCCCCCATCACTGCACTAGTTCAGAACTTGCCCCATCACTACACTAGTTCAGAACTTGCCCCCATCACTGCACTAGTTCAGAACTTGCCCCCATCACTACACTAGTTCAGAACTTGCCCCCATCACTGCACTAGTTCAGAACTTGCCCCCATCACTACACTAGTTCAGAACTTGCCCCCATCACTGCACTAGTTCAGAACTTGCCCCCATCACTACACTAGTTCAGAACTTGCCCCATCACTGCACTAGTTCAGAACTTGCCCCATCACTACACTAGTTCAGAACTTGCCCCATCACTACACTAGTTCAGAACTTGCCCCCATCACTACACTAGTTCAGAACTTGCACCATCACTACACTAGTTCAGAATCTTGCCCCCATCACTGCACTAGTTCAGAACTTGCCCCCATCACTGCACTAGTTCAGAACTTGCCCCATCACTACACTAGTTCAGAACTTGCCCCATCACTACACTAGTTCAGAACTTGCCCCCATCACTGCACTAGTTCAGAACTTGCCCCCATCACTACACTAGTTCAGAACTTGCCCCCATCACTGCACTAGTTCAGAACTTGCCCCCATCACTACACTAGTTCAGAACTTGCCCCATCACTACACTAGTTCAGAACTTGCCCCCATCACTGCACTAGTTCAGAACTTGCCCCCATCACTGCACTAGTTCAGAACTTGCCCCATCACTACACTAGTTCAGAACTTGCCCCATCACTACACTAGTTCAGAACTTGCCCCCATCACTACACTAGTTCAGAACTTGCCCCATCACTACACTAGTTCAGAACTTGCCCCCATCACTACACTAGTTCAGAACTTGCCCCCATCACTGCACTAGTTCAGAACTTGCCCCCATCACTGCACTAGTTCAGAACTTGCCCCCATCACTACACTAGTTCAGAACTTGCCCCATCACTACACTAGTTCAGAACTTGCCCCCATCACTACACTAGTTCAGAACTTGCCCCCATCACTGCACTAGTTCAGAACTTGCCCCATCACTGCACTAGTTCAGAACTTGCCCCCATCACTACACTAGTTCAGAACTTGCCCCCATCACTACACTAGTTCAGAACTTGCCCCCATCACTACACTAGTTCAGAACTTGCCCCATCACTGCACTAGTTCAGAACTTGCCCCCATCACTGCACTAGTTCAGAACTTGCCCCCATCACTACACTAGTTCAGAACTTGCCCCATCACACCACTAGTAGAGATCTTGCCCCCATCACTACACTAGTTCAGAACTTGCCCCCATCACTACACTAGTTCAGAACTTGCCCCCATCACTACACTAGTTCAGAACTTGCCCCCATCACTGCACTAGTTCAGAACTTGCCCCCATCACTACACTAGTTCAGAACTTGCCCCCATCACTACACTAGTTCAGAACTTGCCCCATCACTACACTAGTTCAGAACTTGCCCCCATCACTACACTAGTTCAGAACTTGCCCCATCACTACACTAGTTCAGAACTTGCCCCCATCACTACACTAGTTCAGAACTTGCCCCCATCACTACACTAGTTCAGAACTTGCCCCATCACTGCACTAGTTCAGAACTTGCCCCCATCACTGCACTAGTTCAGAACTTGCCCCCATCACTACACTAGTTCAGAACTTGCCCCATCACTACACTAGTTCAGAACTTGCCCCCATCACTACACTAGTTCAGAACTTGCCCCCATCACTACACTAGTTCAGAACTTGCCCCATCACTACACTAGTTCAGAACTTGCCCCCATCACTGCACTAGTTCAGAACTTGCCCCCATCACTACACTAGTTCAGAACTTGCCCCCATCACTACACTAGTTCAGAACTTGCCCCATCACTACACTAGTTCAGAACTTGCCCCCAACACTACACTAGTTCAGAACTTGCCCCATCACTACACTAGTTCAGAACTTGCCCCCAACACTACACTAGTTCAGAACTTGCCCCATCACTACACTAGTTCAGAACTTGCCCCAACACTACACTAGTTCAGAACTTGCCCCATCACTACACTAGTTCAGAACTTGCCCCCATCACTGCACTAGTTCAGAACTTGCCCCCATCACTACACTAGTTCAGAACTTGCCCCCATCACTGCACTAGTTCAGAACTTGCCCCCATCACTACACTAGTTCAGAACTTGCCCCCATCACTGCACTAGTTCAGAACTTGCCCCCATCACTACACTAGTTCAGAACTTGCCCCCATCACTGCACTAGTTCAGAACTTGCCCCCATCACTACACTAGTTCAGAACTTGCCCCCATCACTGCACTAGTTCAGAACTTGCCCCCATCACTACACTAGTTCAGAACTTGCCCCCATCACTGCACTAGTTCAGAACTTGCCCCCATCACTGCACTAGTTCAGAACTTGCCCCCATCACTACACTAGTTCAGAACTTGCCCCCATCACTGCACTAGTTCAGAACTTGCCCCATCACTACACTAGTTCAGAACTTGCCCCCATCACTGCACTAGTTCAGCAGTTCTTGCCCCCATCACTGCACTAGTTCAGAACTTGCCCCCATCACTGCACTAGTTCAGAACTTGCCCCCATCACTACACTAGTTCAGAACTTGCCCCATCACTACACTAGTTCAGAACTTGCCCCCATCACTGCACTAGTTCAGAACTTGCCCCATCACTGCACTAGTTCAGAACTTGCCCCCATCACTACACTAGTTCAGAACTTGCCCCCATCACTACACTAGTTCAGAACTTGCCCCCATCACTGCACTAGTTCAGAACTTGCCCCCATCACTGCACTAGTTCAGAACTTGCCCCCATCACTGCACTAGTTCAGAACTTGCCCCCATCACTACACTAGTTCAGAACTTGCCCCCATCACTGCACTAGTTCAGAACTTGCCCCCATCACTGCACTAGTTCAGAACTTGCCCCCATCACTGCACTAGTTCAGAACTTGCCCCCATCACTGCACTAGTTCAGAACTTGCCCCCATCACTGCACTAGTTCAGAACTTGCCCCCATCACTGCACTAGTTCAGAACTTGCCCCATCACTGCACTAGTTCAGAACTTGCCCCCATCACTACACTAGTTCAGAACTTGCCCCATCACTACACTAGTTCAGAACTTGCCCCCATCACTGCACTAGTTCAGAACTTGCCCCCATCACTGCACTAGTTCAGAACTTGCCCCCATCACTACACTAGTTCAGAACTTGCCCCATCACTACACTAGTTCAGAACTTGCCCCCATCACTACACTAGTTCAGAACTTGCCCCCATCACTGCACTAGTTCAGAACTTGCCCCCATCACTACACTAGTTCAGAACTTGCCCCCATCACTACACTAGTTCAGAACTTGCCCCATCACTACACTAGTTCAGAACTTGCCCCCATCACTGCACTAGTTCAGAACTTGCCCCCATCACTACACTAGTTCAGAACTTGCCCCCATCACTGCACTAGTTCAGAACTTGCCCCCATCACTGCACTAGTTCAGAACTTGCCCCATCACTACACTAGTTCAGAACTTGCCCCATCACTACACTAGTTCAGAACTTGCCCCCATCACTGCACTAGTTCAGAACTTGCCCCCATCACTACACTAGTTCAGAACTTGCCCCCATCACTACACTAGTTCAGAACTTGCCCCCATCACTACACTAGTTCAGAACTTGCCCCATCACTACACTAGTTCAGAACTTGCCCCCATCACTGCACTAGTTCAGAACTTGCCCCCATCACTACACTAGTTCAGAACTTGCCCCCATCACTGCACTAGTTCAGAACTTGCCCCATCACTACACTAGTTCAGAACTTGCCCCATCACTGCACTAGTTCAGAACTTGCCCCCATCACTGCACTAGTTCAGAACTTGCCCCCATCACTGCACTAGTTCAGAACTTGCCCCCATCACTACACTAGTTCAGAACTTGCCCCCATCACTGCACTAGTTCAGAACTTGCCCCCATCACTGCACTAGTTCAGAACTTGCCCCATCACTACACTAGTTCAGAACTTGCCCCCATCACTGCACTAGTTCAGAACTTGCCCCCATCACTACACTAGTTCAGAACTTGCCCCCATCACTGCACTAGTTCAGAACTTGCCCCCATCACTGCACTAGTTCAGAACTTGCCCCCATCACTGCACTAGTTCAGAACTTGCCCCATCACTGCACTAGTTCAGAACTTGCCCCATCACTACACTAGTTCAGAACTTGCCCCCATCACTGCACTAGTTCAGAACTTGCCCCCATCACTACACTAGTTCAGAACTTGCCCCCATCACTGCACTAGTTCAGAACTTGCCCCCATCACTGCACTAGTTTGTTCCTTCACAGACTCACACACAGTGAGATCTCCTCCTCTAGTTCAGACTTTAGCTTCAGACGTACAGGAGTTCCGCTTTAACACGACGCTGTAGACGTGTTAAAGAGACGCGAACGTTACGTGACTTTTCCAAAACTTTCATTGAATTTATTTCCAGGATTTCCATGACCGTGGGAACCCTGTTAAAGGCAAACAATAAAATCTGTGTGTCGTCTGTTCAAACCACAACTTTTACTCAAGAAAGAGTACTGTTACTTCGATAAAAAGTATTACTCAAGTAGGAGTAAAAGTACACGGTATGAAAGTACTGTGGTCTTTAGGAGTGACTTCCACCCGGGATCGTGGGTGATTTAAAGGAAAACGTGTGGAATGTTCGGGGGGGAGAGGGTCAGAACAGGTCAGGTCTGCTCAGGATTAAGATAACACAGAAATGTTCCAGAGTGTGGCTTTAGAGGCTTCTCTATGGTGTCCAGAGTGCACCTGGCTCCCCCTACAGGCCGACGTCATACTGCAGGACACAGAGGATGGGCACTTTTGTCCTGAGAGCAGTTACCAGAGATGAACCAGGTCTAAACCAGGACTAAACCAGGACTAAACCAGGTCTAAACCAGGTCTAAACCAGGACTAAACCAGGACTAAACCAGGACTAAACCAGGTCTAAACCAGGAATAAACCAGGTCTAAACCAGGAATAAACCAGGACTAAACCAGGACTGAACCAGGTCTAAACCAGGTCTAAACCAGGAATAAACCAGGACTAAACCAGGACTGAACCAGGACTAAACCAGGACTAAACCAGGACTAAACCAGGACTAAACCAGGTCTAAACCAGGACTAAACCAGGACTAAACCAGGACTAAACCAGGACTGAACCAGGTCTAAACCAGGACTAAACCAGGAATAAACCAGGACTAAACCAGGACTGAACCAGGACTAAACCAGGACTAAACCAGGACTAAACCAGGACTGAACCAGGACTAAACCAGGACTAAACCAGGACTAAACCAGGTCTAAACCAGGTCTAAACCAGGACTAAACCAGGACTAAACCAGGTCTAAACCAGGTCTAAACCAGGAATAAACCAGGACTAAACCAGGACTGAACCAGGACTAAACCAGGACTAAACCAGGACTAAACCAGGACTGAACCAGGACTAAACCAGGACTAAACCAGGACTAAACCAGGACTAAACCAGGACTGAACCAGGACTAAACCAGGACTGAACCAGGACTAAACCAGGACTAAACCAGGACTAAACCAGGACTAAACCAGCTCTAAACCCGGAGTAAACCAGGACTAAACCAGGACTGAACCAGGACTGAACCAGGACTAAACCAGGTCTAAACCAGGACTAAACCAGGACTAAACCAGGGCTAAACCCGGAGTAAACCAGGACTAAACCAGGACTGAACCAGGACTAAACCAGGACTAAACCAGGACTAAACCAGGACTAAACCAGCTCTAAACCCGGAGTAAACCAGGACTAAACCAGGACTAAACCAGGTCTAAACCAGGAATAAACCATATCTGAACCAGGACTAAACCAGGACTAAACCAGGACTAAACCAGGACTAAACCAGGACTAAACCAGAACTAAACCAGGACTGAACCAGGACTAAACCAGGACTAAACCAGGACTAAACCAGGACTGAACCAGGACTAAACCAGGACTAAACCAGGACTGAACCAGGACTAAACCAGCTCTAAACCCGGAGTAAACCAGGACTAAACCAGGACTAAACCAGGTCTAAACCAGGTCTAAACCAGGAATAAACCATAACTGAACCAGGACTAAACCAAGACTGAACCAGGACTAAACCAGGACTGAACCAGGACTAAACCAGGACTGAACCAGGACTAAACCAGGACTAAACCAGGACTAAACCAGAACTAAAACAGGACTAAAACGGGACTGAACCAGGACTAAACCCAGACTAAACTAGGACTGAACCAGGACTAAAACAGGTCAGAACTAGGATTAAACCAGGTCTAAACCAAGAGTAAACCAGGACTAAAACAGGACTACAACAGGACTGAACCAGGTCTGAACCAAGACTAAACCAGATCTAAACCAGGACTAAACCAGGTCTAAAATTTCAAATTCAAAATGTGATGAAACAAATGATCTTCCACAGTGATTTTCATTTGCAATTTTCCACCTGGATTTTTCAGATTTTCTATATTCTTAAATTAATCCCGGTTTTCCACATTGAAATCTGGAATTTAGTTTTTGTTCACCATTTTCATCAGAACGTTCAAAACTGGCTCCCCCTAGAGGCCGTGTTTGCTAATGTGAGCGTCGCGTCTCCGTGGTAACAGCTGAAGATTCCGCCCTAGCAGTACATGTTGAATCCCCCGGTGTGACGTCAGTAAGTCGGGTTTGATTTGACTGGAGGTTTGAGCCCAGACCGTGGAAGTGTAGAAACGTTTCTACAAAAGATTCACGGGCCAAACCACTGAAAGACTCTGGCGCCCTCTAGTGGGAACTCCACCCACTGCGCCAGGGCTGTGGAAGCGTCTGCAAATGTCGCTGATCTGACACGATTTGAACACTTACATCAGGTTATTCGTGGTATTTTCAGGTTTATTATTGACTTATTATCGTTCTGACACGCTTCATTCTCCTCTAGAGGTCGTTTATTTTAAGAAAACTTGTCAAGTAAAATGATCTCGCTGCATGAACAGATCATTTCACTACTTTTAAGTCAGGACCAAGAAGACCGGATCCACAGACCCAGGAGACGCAGCACCAGACTCATCGTGGAGGAGGACGACGACGAGGACTAAAGCAGGATCCAGACCGGGACTAAAGCAGGATCTAGACCGGGACTAAAGCAGGATCCAGACCGGGACTAAAGCAGGATCCAGACCGGGACTAAAGCAGGACCGGACGAGGACTAAAGCAGGATCTAGACCGGGACTAAAGCAGGATCTAGACCGGGACTAAAGCAGGATCTAGACCGGGACTAAAGCAGGATCTAGACCGGGACTAAAGCAGGATCTAGACCGGGACTGAAGCAGGATCTAGACCGGGACTAAAGCAGGATCTAGACCGGGACTAAAGCAGGATCCAGACCGGGACTAAAGCAGGATCTAGACCGGGACTAAAGCAGGATCTAGACCGGGACTAAAGCAGGATCCAGACCGGGACTAAAGCAGGATCCAGACCGGGACTAAAGCAGGATCCAGACCGGGACTAAAGCAGGATCTAGACCGGGACTAAAGCAGGATCTAGACCGGGACTAAAGCAGGATCTAGACCGGGACTAAAGCAGGATCTAGACCGGGACTAAAGCAGGATCCAGACCGGGACTAAAGCAGGATCTAGACCGGGACTAAAGCAGGATCTAGACCGGGACTGAAGCAGGATCTAGACCGACTAAAGCAGTATCTAGACCGGGACAAAAGCAGGATCCAGACCGGGACTAAAGCAGGATCCAGACCGGGACTAAAGCAGGATCCAGACCGGGACTAAAGCAGGATCTAGACCGGGACTAAAGCAGGATCTAGACCGGGACTGAAGCAGGATCTAGACCGGGACTAAAGCAGGATCTAGACCGGGACTAAAGCAGGATCCAGACCGGGACTAAAGCAGGATCTAGACCGGGACTAAAGCAGGATCTAGACCAGGACTAAAGCAGGACCGGACCAGGACTAAAGCAGGATCTAGACCGGGACTAAAGCAGGATCTAGACCGGGACTAAAGCAGGATCCAGACCGGGACTAAAGCAGGATCTAGACCGGGACTAAAGCAGGATCTAGACTGGGACTAAAGCAGGACCGGACCAGGACTAAAGCAGGACCGTACCAGGACAAAAGCAGGATCTCGACCGGGACTAAAGCAGGATCCAGACCGGGACTAAAGCAGGATCCAGACCGGGACTAAAGCAGGATCTAGACCGGGACTAAAGCAGGATCCAGACCGGGACTAAAGCAGGATCTAGACCGGGACTAAAGCAGGATCTAGACTGGGACTAAAGCAGGACCGGACCAGGACTAAAGCAGGACCGGACCAGGACTAAAGCAGGATCTAGACCGGGACTAAAGCAGGATCCAGACCGGGACTAAAGCAGGATCTAGACCGGGACTAAAGCAGGATCTAGACGGGGACAAAAGCAGGATCTAGACCGGGACTAAAGCAGGATCTAGACCAGGACTAAAGCAGGACCGGACCAGGACTAAAGCAGGATCTAGACCGGGACTAAAGCAGGATCTAGACCGGGACTAAAGCAGGATCCAGACCGGGACTAAAGCAGGATCTAGACCGGGACTAAAGCAGGATCTAGACTGGGACTAAAGCAGGATCCAGACCGGGACTAAAGCAGGATCTAGACCGGGACTAAAGCAGGATCTAGACCAGGACTAAAGCAGGACCGGACCAGGACTAAAGCAGGATCTAGACCGGGACTAAAGCAGGATCTAGACCGGGACTAAAGCAGGATCCAGACCGGGACTAAAGCAGGACCGGACCAGGACTAAAGCAGGATCTAGACTGGGACTAAAGCAGGACCGGACCAGGACTAAAGCAGGATCCAGACCGGGACTAAAGCAGGATCCAGACCGGGACTAAAGCAGGACCGGACCAGGACTAAAGCAGGATCCAGACCGGGACTAAAGCAGGATCCAGACCGGGACTAAAGCAGGATCCAGACCGGGACTAAAGCAGGATCTAGACCGGGACTAAAGCAGGATCTAGACCGGGACTAAAGCAGGATCTAGACTGGGACTAAAGCAGGATCTAGACCGGGACTAAAGCAGGATCTAGACCGGGACTAAAGCAGGATCCAGACCGGGACTAAAGCAGGATCTAGACTGGGACTAAAGCAGGATCTAGACCGGGACCAAAGCAGGATCCAGACCGGGACTAAAGCAGGATCCAGACCGGGACTAAAGCAGGATCTAGACCGGGACTAAAGCAGGATCTAGACCGGGACTAAAGCAGGATCTAGACCGGGACTAAAGCAGGATCTAGACCGGGACTAAAGCAGGATCTAGACCGGGACTAAAGCAGGATCCAGACCGGGACTAAAGCAGGATCTAGACCGGGACTAAAGCAGGATCTAGACCAGGACTAAAGCAGGACCGGACCAGGACTAAAGCAGGATCTAGACCGGGACTAAAGCAGGATCTAGACCGGGACTAAAGCAGGACCAGACCAGGACTAAAGCAGGATCTAGACCGGGACTAAAGCAGGATCTAGACCGGGACTAAAGCAGGACCGGACCAGGACTAAAGCAGGACCGGACCAGGACTAAAGCAGGATCTAGACCGGGACTAAAGCAGGATCCAGACCGGGACTAAAGCAGGATCCAGACCGGGACTAAAGCAGGATCTAGACCGGGACTAAAGCAGGATCCAGACCGGGACTAAAGCAGGATCTAGACCGGGACTAAAGCAGGATCTAGACTGGGACTAAAGCAGGACCGGACCAGGACTAAAGCAGGACCGGACCAGGACTAAAGCAGGATCTAGACCGGGACTAAAGCAGGATCCAGACCGGGACTAAAGCAGGATCTAGACCGGGACTAAAGCAGGATCTAGACTGGGACTAAAGCAGGATCTAGACCGGGACTAAAGCAGGATCTAGACCAGGACTAAAGCAGGATCTAGACCGGGACTAAAGCAGGATCTAGACCGGGACTAAAGCAGGATCCAGACCGGGACTAAAGCAGGATCTAGACCGGGACTAAAGCAGGATCTAGACTGGGACTAAAGCAGGATCCAGACCGGGACTAAAGCAGGATCTAGACCGGGACTAAAGCAGGATCTAGACCAGGACTAAAGCAGGACCGGACCAGGACTAAAGCAGGATCTAGACCGGGACTAAAGCAGGATCTAGACCGGGACTAAAGCAGGATCCAGACCGGGACTAAAGCAGGACCGGACCAGGACTAAAGCAGGATCTAGACTGGGACTAAAGCAGGACCGGACCAGGACTAAAGCAGGATCCAGACCGGGACAAAAGCAGGATCCAGACCGGGACTAAAGCAGGACCGGACCAGGACTAAAGCAGGATCTAGACCGGGACTAAAGCAGGATCCAGACCGGTACTAAAGCAGGATCCAGACCGGGACTAAAGCAGGATCTAGACTGGGACTAAAGCAGGATCTAGACCGGGACTAAAGCAGGATCTAGACCGGGACTAAAGCAGGATCTAGACTGGGACTAAAGCAGGACCGGACCAGGACTAAAGCAGGATCCAGACCGGTACTAAAGCAGGATCCAGACCAGGACTAAAGCAGGATCTAGACTGGGACTAAAGCAGGATCCAGACCGGGACTAAAGCAGGATCTAGACCGGGACTAAAGCAGGATCTAGACTGGGACTAAAGCAGGACCGGACCAGGACTAAAGCAGGATCTAGACCGGGACTAAAGCAGGATCTAGACCGGGACTAAAGCAGGATCCAGACCGGGACTAAAGCAGGATCTAGACCGGGACTAAAGCAGGATCCAGACCGGGACTAAAGCAGGATCTAGACCGGGACTAAAGCAGGATCTAGACTGGGACTAAAGCAGGATCTAGACTGGGACTAAAGCAGGATCTAGACCGGGACAAAAGCAGGATCTAGACTGGGACTAAAGCAGGATCTAGACTGGGACTAAAGCAGGATCTAGACCGGGACAAAAGCAGGATCTAGACTGGGACTAAAGCAGGATCTAGACTGGGACAAAAGCAGGATCTAGACCGGGACTAAAGCAGGATCTAGACCGGGACTAAAGCAGGATCTAGACCGGGAATAAAGCAGGATCTAGACCGGGACTAAAGCAGGATCTAGACCGGGACTAAAGCAGGATCTAGACCGGGACTAAAGCAGGACCGGACCAGGACTAAAGCAGGATCCAGACCGGGACTAAAGCAGGATCTAGACCGGGACTAAAGCAGGATCTAGACCGGGACTAAAGCAGGATCCAGACCGGGACTAAAGCAGGATCTAGACCGGGACTAAAGCAGGATCTAGACCAGGACTAAAGCAGGACCGGACCAGGACTAAAGCAGGATCTAGACCGGGACTAAAGCAGGATCTAGACCGGGACTAAAGCAGGATCCAGACCGGGACTAAAGCAGGATCTAGACCGTCACTAAAGCAGGATCTAGACCAGGACTAAAGCAGGACCGGACCAGGACTAAAGCAGGATCTAGACTGGGACTAAAGCAGGATCTAGACCGGGACTAAAGCAGGATCCAGACCGGGACTAAAGCAGGATCTAGACCGGGACTAAAGCAGGATCTAGACTGGGACTAAAGCAGGACCGGACCAGGACTAAAGCAGGATCCAGACCGGGACTAAAGCAGGATCTAGACCGGGACTAAAGCAGGATCCAGACCGGGACTAAAGCAGGATCTAGACCGGGACTAAAGCAGGATCTAGACTGGGACTAAAGCAGGACCGGACCAGGACTAAAGCAGGATCTAGACCGGGACTAAAGCAGGATCCAGACCGGGACTAAAGTAGGATCTAGACCGGGACTAAAGCAGGATCCAGACCGGGACTAAAGCAGGATCAAGACAGGGAATAAAGCAGGATATAGACTGGGACTAACGCAGGATCTAGACCGGGACTACAGCCGGACCGACCCTGGACTAAAGCAGGATCTAGACCGGGACTAAAGCAGGATCCAGACCGGGACTAAAGCAGGATCTAGACCAGGACTAAAGCAGGATCTAGACTGGGACTAAAGCAGGATCTAGACCGGGACTAAAGCAGGATCTAGACCGGGACTAAAGCAGGATCTAGACCGGGACTAAAGCAGGATCTAGACCGGGACTAAAGCAGGATCCAGACCGGGACTAAAGCAGGATCTAGACCGGGACTAAAGCAGGATCTAGACTGGGACTAAAGCAGGATCTAGACTGGGACTAAAGCAGGATCTAGACCGGGACTAAAGCAGGATCTAGACTGGGACTAAAGCAGGATCTAGACTGGGACTAAAGCAGGATCTAGACCGGGACTAAAGCAGGATCTAGACTGGGACTAAAGCAGGATCTAGACTGGGACTAAAGCAGGATCTAGACCGGGACTAAAGCAGGATCTAGACCGGGACTAAAGCAGGATCTAGACCGGGACTAAAGCAGGATCTAGACCGGGACTAAAGCAGGATCTAGACCGGGACTAAAGCAGGATCTAGACCGGGACTAAAGCAGGACCGGACCAGGACTAAAGCAGGATCTAGACTGGGACTAAAGCAGGATCTAGACTGGGACTAAAGCAGGATCTAGACTGGGACTAAAGCAGGATCTAGACCGGGACTAAAGCAGGATCTAGACCGGGACTAAAGCAGGATCTAGACCAGGACTAAAGCAGGATCTAGACCGGGACTAAAGCAGGATCTAGACCGGGACTAAAGCAGGATCTAGACCAGGACTAAAGCAGGACCGGACCAGGACTAAAGCAGGATCTAGACCGACTAAAGCAGGATCTAGACCGCCTAAAGCAGGATCTAGACCGGGACTAAAGCAGGATCCAGACCGGGACTAAAGCAGGATCTAGACCGGGACTAAAGCAGGATCTAGACCAGGACTAAAGCAGGACCGGACCAGGACTAAAGCAGGATCTAGACCGGGACTAAAGCAGGATCTAGACCGGGACTAAAGCAGGATCCAGACCGGGACTAAAGCAGGATCTAGACCGGGACTAAAGCAGGATCTAGACCAGGACTAAAGCTGGACATGACCAGGACTAAAGCAGGATCTAGACTGGGACTAAAGCAGGATCTAGACCGGGACTAAAGCAGGATCCAGACCGGGACTAAAGCAGGATCTAGACCGGGACTAAAGCAGGATCTAGACTGGGACTAAAGCAGGACCGGACCAGGACTAAAGCAGGATCCAGACCGGGACTAAAGCAGGATCTAGACCGGGACTAAAGCAGGATCCAGACCGGGACTAAAGCAGGATCTAGACCGGGACTAAAGCAGGATCTAGACTGGGACTAAAGCAGGACCGGACCAGGACTAAAGCAGGATCTAGACCGGGACTAAAGCAGGATCCAGACCGGGACTAAAGCAGGATCTAGACCGGGACTAAAGCAGGATCTAGACCGGGACTAAAGCAGGATCTAGACCGGGACTAAAGCAGGATCTAGACTGGGACTAAAGCAGGACCGGACCAGGACTAAAGCAGGATCTAGACCGGGACTAAAGCAGGATCCAGACCGGGACTAAAGCAGGATCTAGACCGGGACTAAAGCAGGATCTAGACCGGGACTAAAGCAGGATCTAGACTGGGACTAAAGCAGGATCTAGACCGGGACTAAAGCAGGATCTAGACCGGGACTAAAGCAGGATCCAGACCGGGACTAAAGCAGGATCTAGACCGGGACTAAAGCAGGATCTAGACCGGGACTAAAGCAGGATCTAGACCGGGACTAAAGCAGGATCTAGACTGGGACTAAAGCAGGATCTAGACTGGGACTAAAGCAGGATCTAGACGTGGACTAAAGCAGGATCCAGACCGGGACTAAAGCAGGATCTAGACTGGGACTAAAGCAGGATCTAGACCGGGACTAAAGCAGGATCTAGACTGGGACTAAAGCAGGATCTAGACTGGGACTAAAGCAGGATCTAGACCGGGACTAAAGCAGGATCTAGACTGGGACTAAAGCAGGATCTAGACCGGGACTAAAGCAGGATCTAGACCGGGACTAAAGCAGGATCTAGACCGGGACTAAAGCAGGATCTAGACCAGGACTAAAGCAGGACCGGACCAGGACTAAAGCAGGATCTAGACCGGGACTAAAGCAGGATCTAGACCGGGACTAAAGCAGGATCTAGACCGGGACTAAAGCAGGATCTAGACCAGGACTAAAGCAGGATCTAGACCGGGACTAAAGCAGGATCTAGACCAGGACTAAAGCAGGACCGGACCAGGACTAAAGCAGGATCTAGACCGGGACTAAAGCAGGATCTAGACCGGGACTAAAGCAGGATCTAGACCGGGACTAAAGCAGGATCTAGACCGGGACTAAAGCAGGATCTAGACCGGGACTAAAGCAGGATCTAGACCGGGACTAACCCAGGATCTAGACCGTGACATATGCAGGATCTAGACCCGGACTAAAGCAGGATCTAGACTGGGACTAAAGCAGGATCTAGACCGGGACTAAAGCAGGATCTAGACCGGGACTAAAGCAGGATCTAGACCGGGACTAAAGCAGGATCTGGACCAGGACTAAAGCAGGATCTAGACCAGGACTAAAGCAGGATCTAGACTGGGACTAAAGCAGGATCTAGACCGGGACTAAAGCAGGATCTAGACCGGGACTAAAGCAGGATCTAGACCGGGACTAAAGCAGGATCTAGACCGGGACTAAAGCAGGATCTAGACCGGGACTAAAGCAGGACCGACCAGGACTAAAGCAGGATCTAGACCGGGACTAAAGCAGGATCTAGACCGGGACTAAAGCAGGAACTGACCAGGACTAAAGCAGGATCTAGACCGGGACTAAAGCAGGATCTAGACCGGGACTAAAGCAGGATCAAGACCGGGACTAAAGCAGGATCTAGACCGGGACTAAAGCAGGATCTAGACCGGGACTAAAGCAGGATCTATACCGACCAAAGCAGGATCTAGACCGGGACTAAAGCAGGATCTAGACCGGGACTAAAGCAGGATCTAGACCGACTAAAGCAGGATCTAGACCGACTAAAGCAGGATCTAGACCGGGACTAAAGCAGGATCTAGACCAGGACTAAAGCAGGATCTAGACCGGGACTAAAGCAGGATCTAGACCGACTAAAGCAGGATCTAGACCGACTAAAGCAGGATCTAGACCGACTAAAGCAGGATCTTGACCAGGACTAAAGCAGGATCTAGACCGGGACTAAAGCAGGATCTAGACCGGGACTAAAGCAGGATCTAGACCGGGACTAAAGCAGGATCTAGACCGGGACTAAAGCAGGATCTAGACCGGGACTAAAGCAGGATCTAGACCGGGACTAAAGCAGGATCTAGACCGGGACTAAAGCAGGATCTAGACCGGGACTAAAGCAGGATCTAGACCGGGACTAAAGCAGGATCTAGACCGACTAAAGCAGGATCTAGACCGGGACTAAAGCAGGATCTAGACCGGGACTAAAGCAGGATCTAGACCGGGACTAAAGCAGGATCTAGACCGGGACTAAAGCAGGATCTAGACCGGGACTAAAGCAGGATCTAGACCGGGACTAAAGCAGGACCGGACCAGGACTAAAGCAGGATCTAGACCGGGACTAAAGCAGGATCTAGACCGGGACTAAAGCAGGATCTAGACCGGGACTAAAGCAGGATCTAGACCGGGACTAAAGCAGGATCTAGACCTGGACTAAAGCAGGATCTAGACCGGGACTAAAGCAGGATCTAGACCGGGACTAAAGCAGGACCGGACCAGGACTAAAGCAGGATCTAGACCGGGACTAAAGCAGGATCTAGACTGGGACTAAAGCAGGATCTAGACCGGGACTAAAGCAGGATCTAGACCGGGACTAAAGCAGGATCTAGACCGGGACTAAAGCAGGATCTAGACCGGGACTAAAGCAGGATCTAGACCGGGACTAAAGCAGGATCTAGACCGGGACTAAAGCAGGATCTAGACCGGGACTAAAGCAGGATCTAGACCAGGACTAAAGCAGGATCTAGACTGGGACTAAAGCAGGATCTAGACTGGGACTAAAGCAGGATCTAGACCGGGACTAAAGCAGGATCTAGACCGGGACTAAAGCAGGATCTAGACCAGGACTAAAGCAGGACCGGACCAGGACTAAAGCAGGATCTAGACCGGGACTAAAGCAGGATCTAGACCGGGACTAAAGCAGGATCCAGACCGGGACTAAAGCAGGATCTAGACCGGGACTAAAGCAGGATCTAGACCGGGACTAAAGCAGGACCGGACCAGGACTAAAGCAGGATCTAGACCGGGACTAAAGCAGGATCTAGACCGGGACTAAAGCAGGACCGGACCAGGACTAAAGCAGGATCTAGACCGGGACTAAAGCAGGATCTAGACCGGGACTAAAGCAGGACCGGACCAGGACTAAAGCAGGATCTAGACTGGGACTAAAGCAGGATCTAGACTGGGACTAAAGCAGGATCTAGACCGGGACTAAAGCAGGATCTAGACCGGGACTAAAGCAGGATCTAGACCGGGACTAAAGCAGGATCTAGACCAGGACTAAAGCAGGACCGGACCAGGACTAAAGCAGGATCTAGACCGGGACTAAAGCAGGATCTAGACCGGGACTAAAGCAGGATCTAGACCGGGACTAAAGCAGGATCTAGACCGGGACTAAAGCAGGATCCAGACCGGGACTAAAGCAGGATCTAGACCGGGACTAAAGCAGGATCTAGACCGGGACTAAAGCAGGATCTAGACTGGGACTAAAGCAGGATCTAGACCGGGACTAAAGCAGGATCTAGACCGGGACTAAAGCAGGACCGGACCAGGACTAAAGCAGGATCTAGACCGGGACTAAAGCAGGATCTAGACCGGGACTAAAGCAGGATCTGGACCAGGACTAAAGCAGGACCGGACCAGGACTAAAGCAGGATCTAGACCGGGACTAAAGCAGGATCTAGACCGGGACTAAAGCAGGATCTAGACCGGGACTAAAGCAGGATCTAGACCAGGACTAAAGCAGGATCTAGACCGGGACTAAAGCAGGATCTGGACCAGGACTAAAGCAGGACCTGACCAGGACTAAAGCAGGATCTAGACCGGGACTAAAGCAGGATCTAGACTGGGACTAAAGCAGGATCTAGACCGGGACTAAAGCAGGATCTAGACCGGGACTAAAGCAGGATCTAGACCGGGACTAAAGCAGGATCTAGACCGGGACTAAAGCAGGATCTAGACCGGGACTAAAGCAGGATCTAGACCGGGACTAAAGCAGGACCGGACCGGGACTAAAGCAGGATCTAGACCGGGACTAAAGCCGGATCTAGACCGGGACTAAAGCAGGATCTAGACCGGGACTAAAGCAGGATCTAGACCGGGACTAAAGCAGGATCCAGACCGGGACTAAAGCAGGATCTAGACCGGGACTAAAGCAGGATCTAGACCAGGACTAAAGCAGGACCGGACCAGGACTAAAGCAGGATCTAGACCGGGACTAAAGCAGGATCTAGACCGGGACTAAAGCAGGATCTAGACCGGGACTAAAGCAGGATCTAGACCGGGACTAAAGCAGGATCTAGACCGGGACTAAAGCAGGATCTAGACCAGGACTAAAGCAGGATCTAGACCGGGACTAAAGCAGGATCTAGACCGGGACTAAAGCAGGATCTAGACCGGGACTAAAGCAGGATCTAGACCGGGACTAAAGCAGGATCTGGACCAGGACTAAAGCAGGACCGGACCAGGACTAAAGCAGGATCTAGACCGGGACTAAAGCAGGATCTAGACTGGGACTAAAGCAGGATCTAGACCGGGACTAAAGCAGGATCTAGACCGGGACTAAAGCAGGATCTAGACCGGGACTAAAGCAGGATCTAGACCAGGACTAAAGCAGGACCGGACCAGGACTAAAGCAGGATCTAGACCGGGACTAAAGCAGGATCTAGACCGGGACTAAAGCAGGACCGGACCAGGACTAAAGCAGGATCCAGACCGGGACTAAAGCAGGATCTAGACCGGGACAAAAGCAGGATCTAGACTGGGACTAAAGCAGGATCTAGACCGGGACTAAAGCAGGATCTAGACCAGGACTAAAGCAGGATCTAGACCGGGACTAAAGCAGGATCTAGACCAGGACTAAAGCAGGACCAAACCAGGACTAAAGCAGGATCTAGACCGGGACTAAAGCAGGATCTAGACCGGGACTAAAGCAGGATCTAGACCGGGACTAAAGCAGGATCTAGACCAGGACTAAAGCAGGATCTAGACCGGGACTAAAGCAGGATCTAGACCGGGACTAAAGCAGGATCAAGACCGGGACTAAAGCAGGATCTAGACCGGGACTAAAGCAGGATCTAGACTGGGACTAAAGCAGGACCGGACCAGGACTAAAGCAGGACCGGACCAGGACTAAAGCAGGATCTAGACCGGGACTAAAGCAGGATCCAGACCGGGACTAAAGCAGGATCTAGACCGGGACTAAAGCAGGATCTAGACTGGGACTAAAGCAGGACCGGACCAGGACTAAAGCAGGATCTAGACCGGGACTAAAGCAGGATCTAGACCGGGACTAAAGCAGGATCCAGACCGGGACTAAAGCAGGATCTAGACCGGGACTAAAGCAGGATCCAGACCGGGACTAAAGCAGGATCTAGACCGGGACTAAAGCAGCATCTAGACTGGGACTAAAGCAGGATCTAGACTGGGACTAAAGCAGGATCTAGACCGGGACTAAAGCAGGATCTAGACTGGGACTAAAGCAGGATCTAGACTGGGACTAAAGCAGGATCTAGACCGGGACAAAAGCAGGATCTAGACTGGGACTAAAGCAGGATCTAGACTGGGACAAAAGCAGGATCTAGACCGGGACTAAAGCAGGATCTAGACCGGGACTAAAGCAGGATCTAGACCGGGAATAAAGCAGGATCTAGACCGGGACTAAAGCAGGATCTAGACCGGGACTAATACAGGATCTAGACCGGGACTAAAGCAGGACCGGACCAGGACTAAAGCAGGATCCAGACCGGGACTAAAGCAGGATCTAGACCGGGACTAAAGCAGGATCCAGACCGGGACTAAAGCAGGATCTAGACCGGGACTAAAGCAGGATCTAGACTGGGACTAAAGCAGGATCTAGACTGGGACTAAAGCAGGATCTGGACCGGGACTAAAGCAGGATCTAGACTGGGACTAAAGCAGGACCGGACCAGGACTAAAGCAGGATCTAGACCGGGACTAAAGCAGGATCTAGACTGGGACTAAAGCAGGATCTAGACCGGGACTAAAGCAGGACCGGACCAGGACTAAAGCAGGATCTAGACCGGGACTAAAGCAGGATCTAGACCGGGACTAAAGCAGGATCTAGACCGGGACTAAAGCAGGACCGGACCAGGACTAAAGCAGGATCTAGACCGGGACTAAAGCAGGATCTAGACCGGGACTAAAGCAGGACCGGACCAGGACTAAAGCAGGATCTAGACCGGGACTAAAGCAGGATCTAGACCGGGACTAAAGCAGGATCTAGACCGGGAATAAAGCAGGATCTAGACCGGGACTAAAGCAAGATCCAGACCGGGACTAAAGCAGGATCTAGACCTTGACTAAAGCAGGATCTAGACCGGGACTAAAGCAGGATCTAGACCAGGACTAAAGCAGGACCGGACCAGGACTAAAGCAGGATCTAGACCGGGACTAAAGCAGGATCTAGACCGGGACTAAAGCAGGATCTAGACCGGGACTAAAGCAGGACCGGACCAGGACTAAAGCAGGATCTAGACCGGGACTAAAGCAGGATCTAGACCGGGACTAAAGCAGGATCTAGACCGGGACTAAAGCAGGATTTAGACCGGGACTAAAGCAGGACCGGACCAGGACTAAAGCAGGATCTAGACCGGGACTAAAGCAGGATCTAGACCGGGACTAAAGCAGGATCTAGACCGGGACTAAAGCAGGATCTAGACCGGGACTAAAGCAGGATCTAGACCGGGACTAAAGCAGGATCTGGACCAGGACTAAAGCAGGATCCAGACCGGGACTAAAGCAGGACCGGACCGGGACTAAAGCAGGATCTAGACCGGGACTAAAGCAGGATCTAGACCGGGACTAAAGCAGGATCTAGACCGGGACTAAAGCAGGACCGGACCGGGACTAAAGCAGGATCTAGACCGGGACTAAAGCAGGATCTAGACCGGGACTAAAGCAGGATCTGGACCAGGACTAAAGCAGGATCTGGACCAGGACTAAAGCAGGATCTAGACCGGGACTAAAGCAGGATCTAGACCGGGAATAAAGCAGGATCTAGACCGGGACTAAAGCAAGATCCAGACCGGGACTAAAGCAGGATCTAGACCTTGACTAAAGCAGGATCTAGACCGGGACTAAAGCAGGATCTAGACCAGGACTAAAGCAGGACCGGACCAGGACTAAAGCAGGATCTAGACCGGGACTAAAGCAGGATCTAGACCGGGACTAAAGCAGGATCTAGACCGGGACTAAAGCAGGACCGGACCAGGACTAAAGCAGGATCTAGACCGGGACTAAAGCAGGATCTAGACCGGGACTAAAGCAGGATCTAGACCGGGACTAAAGCAGGATTTAGACCGGGACTAAAGCAGGACCGGACCAGGACTAAAGCAGGATCTAGACCGGGACTAAAGCAGGATCTAGACCGGGACTAAAGCAGGATCTAGTCCGGGACTAAAGCAGGATCTAGACCGGGACTAAAGCAGGATCTAGACCGGGACTAAAGCAGGATCTGGACCAGGACTAAAGCAGGATCCAGACCGGGACTAAAGCAGGACCGGACCGGGACTAAAGCAGGATCTAGACCGGGACTAAAGCAGGATCTAGACCGGGACTAAAGCAGGATCTAGACCGGGACTAAAGCAGGATCTGGACCAGGACTAAAGCAGGACCGGACCAGGACTAAAGCAGGATCTAGACCGGGACTAAAGCAGGATCTGGACCAGGACTAAAGCAGGACCGGACCAGGACTAAAGCAGGATCTAGACCGGGACTAAAGCAGGATCTGGACCAGGACTAAAGCAGGACCGGACCACAACCCTTTTTTAGGTTCATTGCGATGTCCAAACCAGACACTTGTAAGATGGTTTCTATTTTTGGAGGCCTTTGATCTGGACCTTCGCCACATTAAAGGTCAAGATAATGTTACGTCCGATGCATTGTCACGTGCACCTTTGGGTTAGTTACGTTTCACCGTCTTATTTATGTTACCTTGCCTTCTACCTTTTCTCATCGGTCTAGGCGTCAGAGTTTTGGGAGTGGTTCGAGGCTCGGTGATGGTGGTATTTTGGTAGCCTTAGTTTGTTTTGACACTTGGTGGTGGTGTATAGCCATAATTTTGGGTACGGTGATTCCAGTGGGGAGAATCCCCGTCTTCAAGAGGTGGGGTGTCACGACCCTTTCCTCCTAGTGGTCGTGCTGTGCTGCCTGTGCCTCTTGCTTATACCTTTTCGCAGGTGGGCGGACGTGGGTGTGCGTGGTGCATCTGGACAGGGCTTAAAGGTCGGCCTACTGCCGGCTGCTCTAGCTCTCTGGCCGCCACCTGTGTTGCACCGCCTTAGCTTTGTTAGCCTTTTACCTCATACACTATGACCACTCACTCATTCACACCTCTACACTACTGACAATACAGACCGCCACATCTCATTGTTATATCATTTTCTTTATTTCAGTTCATCTTATTTCAAATAAACCTAATTAATTTCGATATATTTCTGTTGTCTGGCGTCCCTTTGTCATTGCCCTGAGCCAGGTTATAACCATAGACCGTATATATATATACAGTCTGTGGTTATAACACTGCGTGACAAACGTCAGTGCTTTGTGTTGATTGGATACGCATCTATGGCCGCAGTTTGCGTAGTGGTGCTGATTGGCTGTTTTTTGGCACGTTGTTGTGAGATGTGTCTGTGTTGTGTCTGTGGCTCAGTGCGAGAGAGAGAGAGAGTGGGTGGTTGTGTGCGCGCGCCGGGGGCGCGCGAGAAGTATGTCTGCGCGGACCAGGGGACCCGGGTCTCGCTCTGGGTGTGTGTCCGCGTGTGCTCTGAGAGAGAGGAGAGACGGCGACCGGGCAGGTAGAGGAAGGAAAGGGTGCCACTAAGAGAGTGTAGTGAGTGAAATAAAGCCGACTCTTCAGCGAACTGCCTCCTTTTATTTACGTTTTTCTTTATACACCGCAAGCGCACGAGGTCCTCAAAGGGAGTTAACTCCGGTCCCTAGGAGAAGAAGATCTCCCCTGTGCTCCCCAACCACGGTTAGGGGGGCTTGAACAGGAAAAAGTTAACACTGGCGACCACGAAGGGACCCTCGCGCCGTTAAAAAGTGGTGAGAAACGAAGATAAAAGGACTGTGCAAGTAAAAGCTGAGTGACTGTAATACCACTGTAGTAGCTAAGCTAGCACAGCATGGCGGCCGCTCGCTATCTCCCCAATGATTACGGACAAGCAACAAACTACTCGAACCCGTTCATGTCTCTAACCAATGTTCAGGAAAACATACAGGACATTATGGAAGCTTGTGAGAACAGGGCTGTGCGGAAAGGTGAACATTATAACCCGCTTCGTGTGATGAAAGTTATGCTAACACGCCTGCTAATGGAGACGATTTGTTAGCATGGCCCCACAGTCCCACTCAGTTCTCCCCCACAAATCCTTTCTTTGGAGCGAGAGTCAAAGTCAAAGTCGCGACTCCGTGGGAAGCCCAAACCAATTCATGTATCCTGTGTCATTTAAAGTGCATTATGCAGACACTAACCCCTTTGCCACTGCTCACATGGGAAGTTTTGTACATAGCACGCCAGCTACTTCCAAACCAGAAGCAAGTACACTTCCCCTGGCTCCGTGCATTAATGAAAATGAGACTGTTAAGCCTGTGCACTCCTCACTGAGCCGTCCCGGTCACTCATCTCCACGTAAGAGTCGCCCTGCGCCCCGCCAGCCCCCCCCATCGGATAGTGATGAGGACTATGACCCCAAAGAGAGAGTCCCCACACTGCGCCCTGGTCAGTACGACGGCAACACACCATGGAGAGAGTTTCTGCATAAGTTTGAGAGCTGCGCAGAGGCAAATCGCTGGTCAGTAAAGACAAAGGCTATCCAGCTGAAATTCTGCCTTGTTGGAGCTGCAGGTGCCATTGTTCACAGAAACCCTCGTTCATCTAAATGGGACTACCACCGCCTGCTGGAGGAACTCGAAACTGCATACGGCCCTTCTTCAGATCATGCTGCGGCTGTGGCAGTGGAGTTGAGGCAACGAGTCCGCAAATCTGACGAGGCCCTTCATGTATTCAGAGATGACATCTATGGAAAAGTAGCTGTAGCTTATGGAGATTGGTCAGAGGCTGAGCAGGATGCTATAGCTGTTGAAGTTTTCACAAATGGTTTGGGTGATGCAGAGCTAGTCCAAAGACTGTTAGAAGAACGTCCAGCCACACTAGCCAGGGCCTATGAGATAGCCCATCGCCATGAGACCACAAAGAGGGCTGCATCCTATGTCACAAGCCTCATGCAGTCAGGGTCTCGCAGCCTCACCGAACGCCGACCCCGGGCTGCTGTTGTCCGAGAAATCGACAAAAATAAGACTGTGTCTATTAATACACCTGCCACTAGCCCTTCATCCAGCTACTCTGTTCAACACACCCCTGCAGAAACGCCAAGGCAGCACAAGAACTTTAATAAGGGTGGCCTACGCTGCAATAACTGTAAAGGCTGGGGTCACAAGCAAAGTCAGTGCTTTCGTCCCCTCAAAGAAATGCAAAGAGTTTTGTTCCCAGGACTGCCCGCGGAACCGCCACAGACCACCGTGCTCCACCTTAAAGGCCAAAACTGCGTGAGATGAGCATCCACCTGCGCATATACGAGCTGGAGGTGTGCGCGGTCTTGGACAGTGGAGCGCGGAGGAGCGTGCTACCCCTTCACCATTACAATGCTATTAACCAATACATGAGCCCTGCACTCCAGTCATCCATCGAGACGCGTTGCTCGGGTGGGACCAGGAGACGTGCCGGTGCTTGGGGAGGCCAAAATACCTGTCACTATCAGCAACTGCGAAGTTGAAGTGGACTTTCTGGTGGCGGACATAGCAGGCAATGAAGTGCTGCTTGGGACACCCTTTCTCACTCAAGCTGAAGCTCGGCCTTGATTTCGGTAAGCACCGCATTGTTTTGTTTGGAGAAGAAGTGCCCTATTTCCACCCAGAGACTGTCTCAAAGTCACATGCAGTGAGAGTCGCTAGAACTATAGTAGTTGAGCCTGGACAAGAGTACCTAGTCAGGGGCACAGTGCACTGTAGCAAAGCAACTCAGAGAGACATGCTGCTCAGCCCCACCAAAGGCTTCAGTTGAAAAGCACAAAGTACTCATTGCCAGAGTTCCTCGCCCACGCTCGGGCCGACAAACGTCCCACTGCGCCTCTTTAACCCTGGAAACAAAGCTGTCACCATTAAAGAAGGTGCAATCGCTGGACTCCTCCAGTCAGCTGAGACTCTGCCCTCGGGCCCAGTGCCCCTTCAGCTGCAGACTTTCCAGCCAGCTTCCCCGCAGTCCCAGAGCACCTCCAGGAGCTCTACGCACAGGAGTTCCACTGACCTTAATGACAATGAAAAACTTGAACTGTCTAACCTGTTGTGTACATATGAAAGTGTCTTTCCAGGGGACCCGGTGACTTGGGCCGACCAGCCTGGTGCAGCACGATATCATAACCAGGCCTGGAGCTCCCGTGAAGCAACCTCCTCGCCGGATGGCTGGGGAAAAGCAGCAAAATGCCGACCAGCAGATCCGTGAGAGCCTCCAGTCCGGTCTTGCCACCAGCAGCCACAGCAGCTGGGCCTCACCGATCGTCATGGTGCGTAAAAAGGATGGCACTTACCGCCTTTGTATCGATTACAGAACACTCAACGACCGCACCATCACCGACGCATATCCGCTGCCCCGGATCCAAGACACCCTGGACACTCTCGCCACTGCCAAATGGTTCAGCACTCTGGATCTCGCCTCAGGTTACTGGCAAGTCGAACTAACCCCAAGAGCACGCCGCGCAGCCGCCTTTTGCACCCGAAATGGACTATTCGAATGGAACGTCATGCCGTTCGGCCTATGCAACGCGCCAGCGACGTTTCAACGTCTTATGGATCGCGTCTTGGCTGGCATGCAGTGGGAGACCTGCCTCGTCTACCTGGACGACATCATTGTGCTGGCCAAGGACGTCCCGGAGATGCTGCAGCGACTGAGCCAAGTGTTCCAGAGGCTCAAACAGGCAAATCTTAAACTAAAACCTGCCAAATGCTGTCTGTTTCGCCGTCAAGTGTCCTACTTAGGCCACATTGTGTCTGAACACGGTGTGGCCACTGACCCTAATAAAGTACGCAAAGTCCAAACTTGGCCCACTCCCACATCGGTCCAAGAGGTCAGACGTTTTATTGGCCTTGCATCTTACTACCGGAGATTTGTGAAAGACTTTGCCTCCATCGCCGAACCTTTACACAACCTGACTAAGAAAAATGCACACTTCCAGTGGTACGCTGAACACCAGGCCGCCTTCGACACGCTCAAACACCGCCTCACCACTGCCCCCGTCTTAGGCTACCCACTGGACTATGGTGAAATGATCCTCGACACAGATGCTAGTGACACAGGCATTGGTGCCGTCCTGTCGAGATGCAGGACGGTGCAGAACGTGGTGCTGTCATCACGGGAGCCGTAAGCTAACCAAGACTGAACAAAACTATTGCACTACAAGACGGGAGCTGTTAGCCATTGTTGATTTCACGTCACATTTCCGTCAATATCTGCTTGGGCGGCCTTTCAAGGTATCGTGATTGACCACAGTAGCCTGCGCTGGCTAACACGGATGAAAGAGCCAGAAGGTCAGTTAGCCCGGTGGCTTGAGAAATTGGCAGAGTACGAGTTTGAAATCATTCATCGCCCAGGTCACTTACATACTAACGCCGATAGTCTCTCCCGCAGGCCCTGCCCCCAGTCTTGTCCTTGTAAACTGCATGGCCCCTCCTCACAGCCGAGAACCACATCTCACCAAGCGGTTCAGTGTGAATTGGACTCCGACACCACATCCCTGCTGCTGAGTCCGGTGGGGGTGGAGACGTGCCTGTCAACTGCAGTTGTGAGTCCGTGGGGTAGCGAGAAACTTGACCGATTCAGACACTTTAAAACAAACAGAGACAATCTATGTGACTAATGTGAACGAGACCACACTGTTTCCTGGCTGGACTATGGAGGAGCTGCGCCAGGCCCAAGCCGCTGACGCGGACATTGCACCAGTAAAAGCTTGGTTAGAGTCCAGCAATGAGCGCCCCCCATGGACCACAGTCTCCCCATGCAGCCCAGTCACCAAAACGTACTGGAGTCAATGGAAAAGACTGTACTTCCGAGATGGAGTTCTACTCCGGCCGCTTACTGTTTGGATGACACACAGTTTTATCCCAAATTGTCCTGCCACGCAAAATGCAGCCCGACGTTATGCGCCAAAAATGCACGAGGGGCCAGTAGGTGGACATTTTGGTATTGAACGGACTGTGGCCCGACTTCAAACCCGATACTACTGGTACCACATGAGGAAGATGTTGCCCTCTGGTGCCGCACTTGTACTAACTGTGCATGCAGAGCCAGACCCCACAAAACTCCGCATGAGCACCCATGGGAACTGTCAGGTTGGAGCCCCCATGGAGCGCATTGCACTAGACATCATGGGCCCACTCAACGAAACAGATCGTAAAAACCGCCACGTGCTCGTAATACAGGAGTACTTCACCAAATGGACTGAAGCATTTCCAATTCCAGACGAAAAGGCTGTGACAGTGGCTCATGTCGTTGCAACGAATGGGTGTGCCGCTTTGGGATGCCTCACTCTCTGCACTCTGATCAAGGGCGCAATTTCAATCAGGGGTGTTTCAAGAAATGTGCCGCCTATTTGGCATCGAAAAACTCACACTACGCCATTCGACCACAGTCCGACGCCAAGTTGAACGCTTCAATGCCACACTCCAGAAAATACTCGCTTCTACCGCAGAACGCTGTCACTGGGATTGGGACTTGATGATTCCATATGCACTTATGGCCTACAGAGCGACCAAGCACAGCGCTACTGGCTTCACTCCCAACTACATGATGTTCGGACACGAAATAAGTGAGCCAGTGGACCTTGTAGCTGGCCTGCCCCCAGACTCTGACCCTGTGCCTTCAGCTCCAGAGTATGTGCAACAAATGCGTGAGCGGCTGGAATTAGCTCCCAGCATCACTTTCGAGAAGCTCTTGGTGAGTCAGTCACACGTGCAAAAAGGCAATACGACAAAAATGCTTGCCACACGCAGTACAAAGTTGGAGACGAGTCTGGTATCTTATTAAAGGAACACGCCATGTCAAAAACAAAGTGAAAAGTTCCTCCCTCCTACGAAGGACCCTTCTTCACGGGACAGCTGGACGATCTTGTTTACCGTGATTCAGAAGAGCCCCAGAGCCAAAGTAAAAGTCGTCACCACTTACCAGCTGAAACACTACCGTGGCAGAGTGAGCCTCTCGACGACTCCTGGGTCCTGACCACGCCCAGAAGTGACACCGTCCGAGATTCCACCACCAGCTGTGGACGGAGACCCAGCCGACCAGAACTTCAGCCTGCATCTCCTCTTCTCTACTGCCTCCAGTGACGACCCCACTAACTCCCAGCTGTTGACTCCACCTGCTCCTGACTCTAATATGCCTGGGTCTCTTCCATCCACTCCTTCCCATGTGATCTCTGACTATGGTGGGGGTGCGGTGGGAGAGCCACACCAGCCGGCGCAGCATGGCCCACGGCCCAAACGTCAGCGCAGAGGACCGGACAGTGCACGGAGACTGGGTCACCTAGAGTAAACGGTCTGTTCCTATTTGCCCTAGAGGCTCTACAGTTTATATTTTATATATATTTTTTTTTTGAGTCTGCAATGTTCAGCACATTTGTTCAATGTTAAAAAAAAAAAAAGAGAAAAGCTGAAGAGACAATACTTTTACATGTACCCTTTCTACAATGTATGTATTCATAACTAGTTAGTTAAGTATTACAGCCCGGTCGCCAAAGAACAGGTGTTTTAAGTGTAATATACTCTTTTGCTAAGATAGAGTTAATTGCGTTGCAATGCATTTGTCACTCACATACATTTACTGCTAAATGAGCTACTGTTATCACGTAATAGACACTTGTTATAGTTAACCTACCTACTAAAATGTTTTAATTGTTGTAATGTATTGGACACAGCTGTCTCTTCAAAATTTTAGGCCTACAGATATGGAGATTGTGTACCAGTTGTATATAGAGATATAGATGGAATGGAATTTCTGCTAATTGCCAGTCCATGGTGGGGGTAGTGTTGTGAGATGTGTCTGTGTTGTGTCTGTGGCTCAGTGCGAGAGAGAGAGAGAGTGGGTGGTTGTGTGCGCGCGCCGGGGGCGCGCGAGAAGTATGTCTGCGCGGACCAGGGGACCCGGGTCTCGCTCTGGGTGTGTGTCCGCGTGTGCTCTGAGAGAGAGGAGAGACGGCGACCGGGCAGGTAGAGGAAGGAAAGGGTGCCACTAAGAGAGTGTAGTGAGTGAAATAAAGCCGACTCTTCAGCGAACTGCCTCCTTTTATTTACGTTTTTCTTTATACACCGCAAGCGCACGAGGTCCTCAAAGGGAGTTAACTCCGGTCCCTAGGAGAAGAAGATCTCCCCTGTGCTCCCCAACCACGGTTAGGGGGGCTTGAACAGGAAAAAAGTTAACAACGTGAAAACTGCCAAAAAATATTTCGTATGCGCACAGAACAGTTTTGTGTTTGTGTCCTGAGTTTTGCAAGCCTGTAGATGCAGTTTTGTATCTGAACACTAGATGTCACAAATTAATTGTGCAGATACAAACATTATTTGCGCACGCACAAAATAATAGGTATGTAAAACTATTCTACACATGCAAAATCTTTATAAGGGTACAAAATGCATAAGTGCAGATTTTTATTTTTTATTTTATTTTATTTTTTGCACAAGCACAGATTGTTTGTTTTTTTTACAGCTGCAAAACTTGATTTCACATGCAAGACTGTTTTTGCAAGTGCAAAAGATATATGACAGGATATTTATCCCGTATTCCTCACCTTCCACTGGTTGGTTGATCTCTCTCACCCTCATCCAGCTCGGGTCCTCTCCCAGAGGCCTGGGAAGTTCTGCGCAATATCTTGGCTGTTTCTACTGCTGCACTCTTGTCTGACGTCTGATGTCTGATTTTTTTTTTCCTGGGCTCTGCAGCTCCTCCATTTTGGGGGTTACATGCAAAATACATAAAAACTTCCGTAAGTACATTTGTCATTTGTGAAGTACCAGGAGTGTGCAGGGATATTTTATTCTGACCGCATCTGTCAGTTCTGCGCGTCTCATTTCCTGTTTTGTTCATGTGGTTTTGTCAGCTTGACGTCGGAGACCTATTGACTTCCCCGCAGTCCACCCGCAAAAGCACCTCACCGAGGTCAGCTGTGAAATATTACATTGTATTTGTGGAAATGCTTTAAATTGGACGTGATTTCAATGAACAGCGTCACGATCAGCAGAAGCTCTGAGCGGGCTGCCGCTTGGGACAGGGGCTGGCGCTCGCTCAGCCTCAGCCGCAGCCTGTCGGCTTTGGGTCCGACTGGTGAAGGGCATGTGCTGGAGCCGCGGTGAACTGAATAAGAGCGAGTCACTGGAGGGGCCTGACAGTGCCTCGGCCCACCGGGAAGAGTCCCGGAATGCCGGTGCTCCAGATGGCCAGTCCAGCCCTTATTAATATTAAGCCTTAATGCGGGGCTAGTGCTGTTGCACGGCCATATCCAGGATGGATTTCAAAGGGACTTCATTGTTCATTTTGGAAACATAATATTTGATTGCCTCAATACCCCCATCATGTGGAATATCTACTTGAAGTGTTCTTTTATACAGTCTACGGGGGGAACTCCTCCTCGGAATAAGCGCCGCCTGCCCATGTTGAGCCACAGCGAAGTGTTGGACACCAGCTCAAAGGAGCAGCAGTACAAACCCGTGCAGGACACGTATTCAAGGTAAGACTGGACTTTAGACAAATTACTTGTTATTCATTTACATCTGCTGTGACTTTACTACCTGCTGCAGTCGTGTGGCAGTGTAAAAAACAGAATATTCTATGACAAATACATATTACTTATTTAAGTCTCAGAAATATTTGCACTGAGCATATTTTCATAGATGTTTGGCAGAAATAGTTAATTGTTAAGCTGTTGTTGGCAACTTTCCTGTAAATGACAAGGCAATAATGCCATTTTCAGATGTAAAAATTGTATTTGTATATAATTCCATATGATATGGGTTTGCACAGTCTGTAGCAATTTGCTCAGGTTTTACATGTTACTTGCAACGAAAACCAGTGCCATCCTCTCATCCATGGTTTATAACTCCAGCTCATTTACCATATGTGTATATCAGCTGACATGTTTCCAGAACTGAACATTTACTTTGCAGAGATTGTATATTATTGGTTGTTGGTTGACATTGCTCATAAGTAAAGGACTATGACAATGAGAGAGTCCCAGATCAATGTAAATCTGTGGGCTTTAAATGCAGGGCGGGTCAGCTTGTACTCTGCTCTTAGTACTGATAGAAGCCTCTTTATCTTGATGTTTGGGTGGAGAAACAACATACACTCCAAATGTATGTTCTTTTAATTATGACAGTGACCTACTGCAAAAAATATGTTACTTTTTTGTTTGTTTGTTGTTTTGTTTTGTTTTCTTTCAATCATTTTAGCTTTTTTTTTTTTTTTGAGACTTGGATTAGTTTGATCATTTGATTCAAATCTGTATTTTAACAGAGGCACAGGTGGTCACATCATATGGAACATTTCTCATCAGTTCACACAGTTCTCGGGTTCCTTGTCAGAACACAGTTCTGTCCCATACAGTACATGAGCAGTGAATTCAACTTGTTAGGCTCGAGCGCCAGAGGCTGGCGAAGGGCCTGTTAGTATCGCATAGCGATGCTCATAGGGGGCGGGACTAAAGTGATGCGACTTGACTCGCCCCCAGTGACCAGGGACCCTCACCATGACGTAGCAATGCGCCAGAGGTTTCTGAAAATGTATAATTTGTCGGCCAAAAAAAGCGGAACATTGTTCTCGTATCAGAATATTCTTCTTCTTCTTCTTCTTCTTCTTCTTCTTCTTCTTCTTCTTCTTCTTCTTCTTCTTCTTCTTCTTCTTCTTCTTCTTCTTCTCCTCCTCCTAACGCACTCACCCATTTTTCACCCAGTGAACAATGACGAAAACTCACGAAATTTGGCCACGTGTTAGAGACTCCGCTTCTCTAACGTTTGGCTATTTCCATTTTCAACAAATAAATAAAATGGCTCGTCAGCGCCCCCTAACGAGACAAAAATGCATTAGGGAATACGAATGACACCAAAAAAAATTTGCACGTAGAATCATGAAATTTAACACAGAAGTCGGTCATCACAAGACAAGTAAAAAATATTATTATGGCCACGCCCCCTGACACACCAGGAGGCGGCCATCTTGGATTAAAGTTTGTGAAGCTGAAACGCACTCCTCCGAAGGCGCTTACCCGAATGGCCTCAGATTTGGTCCACATTATCTCCAGGACGGGAATGTCAAAAGTTTTCCACATCCCAAATCTGTCTGACGTCTCTGAGCAGTGAAGCCACAAATAATGAACACAAGTTTTGGATATTTACAAATTGCTCCTATTTGCTCAAACAAACTCTGATTTCAATGAAATTTGACACAGTTCTTAAACTCTCTGCCCTAAAGCTGCTGAATGTGAAAAAATTTAATTTGGTGCATTAGCGCCCCCTACAGATTGAAATAAACCGTGACCCCGCAAACACGTTGAAAAACGTTAAAAAACTCACAAAACTTGGCCAAAAGTTCAGAAATGATGAGACAGTCAAGAAAATACAGGTTTCATTCGTGGGGATTAAAAAATGGAGATAATTCGCCACCTCGAATATTAGGCGCCGCCCACTCCTATGGGAGCCGTCCCAGCTCAACTTTCGTCACGTGAAGAAAAACAAAAAATATTGTTTTGGCCACGCCCCCTGACAAAGCAGAAGGCGGCCATCTTGGATTGAAATCTTCAAAATGCAGAGTGCACATTGTGGCTCATGTTGTGTTTGAACGCACTCCTCTGAAGGCGCTTCACCCACAGGGCTGAAAATCACCGTACATCATCTAGAGAAGTGCGGCTGCAAACATTACCTCCATTTTTTTGAAAACTGTCACGGTTTATGTGTGGCACAAAGTTCAATCCAAATTTAGACAATATTCAATGTGAAGATTTGCTCCCTTTGGCACAGACTTAGTCCGAACGTGCTGAAATTTGAATCACTGATGCTGATCTCGGCCTGAATATAACACACTATAAAGCAGGGGTGCCCAAACTTTTTTCATCTAGGGCCATATATTAAAACACAGAACAGCATGAGGGCCGATCGAGGGTCATAGACTGGAGGTCAAAACAGTGAGTAATTAAAAACTGTGCATTTATAACAGGTTTAAATGACCCTCCAGACCTTTGTTCAGGCTTAGACCCTCAAAAGGACAAACTACATTTGCTTGATCAAGGGAGATTTCAAAAACATTATTGTTTAGCTTAAATAATGTATTATTTACTCCTGTAAATTAGGGACTGCAGACGGAAACTAGCTATCTAGCTATAATCTGGTGCAGAACATCTCTGTTTTTTTTAAACTTAATGTATCTGTACATTGTCCCTTCAAATAAAGACTAAACTAACGAACATGCAGTTAAAAGTACTACTTGTGGTAGTATGGGCCAAAAACAACTGGTCTGAGGGCCACATTTGGCCCTCGGGCCATAGTTTGGACATGCCTGCTATAAAGCATATGGAAAATTACACTATAGCGCCCCCTAGACATGAAACGTCAGAATTATCGGATTTGTACCAAATTTGGGAATTGAATTCTATGCATGGCTACGAGCAAAAAAAATATATTACGGACATGGTGAATTTTTCACTGTTGGCCACCAGGGGTGCAAAGACTCCTCAAAAATAATTTAAAGGTGCACTATGCAATTTTTCTGATGGAGGATGAGTTGGCCTGGGAAATTTGAATCACTAATACGTGATTTCGGCCTAATTATAACACACTATAAAGCATATGAAAAGTGTGGTTGGGGTTTACGGTTATTAGGGTTTGTGTGGAGCATTGCATTTGCTGGGCACATCGTTTGCATGGCTCATCGTTTGCAGATTTCTAAATCAGTGATTCTCTTAGTCAGTGAAAGAAGGACTAACGCTTCTGATTTTCAGTGTCAAATGAATGAAAGAGCACAGAAAAACACAGGACAAGAGTGCAGGGTAAAACTTGCTTTTGGAGGAGGATCGCTCAGTTTTGATGAAAAACTGCATATTGCTTAAATAAAATTTTGTTTAGGAAAATATGATAAAAGTGCCAAAGCGAGTGAAAAAAAAAGCATTATATCATATTTGTAGACCCAATACTTCACATAAAATTTTGATTTTCACTAATTAGGATTTTCTGGTAAAATATTTCTTTCAAAACAGTATTTCAGTTATATTGACCTCTGCCCTCCTTTTGAATGTATGGTACAAATTCGTAGAATGTTTTGCGCACCAGCTAGACAGATTTAATAATTTGAGTAGTTACAGTGATGATTAAGAAAGTACCGGTACGCTCATGGGTTTCAGGCAGATTATTCTGTGTGGACCTTTCCCCATTTAACACACATTTTTGCTAAGATAATGGAGGACTGCTTGGAATCCTTATGCCTGAAACCCATGATAATACACTGCAATGCTCTTCTCATTGCAGGGTTGAATGAGAAAATAGTTTGTGCTGACGTTTGTTCATAAATGTGCGATGACACTTCCACGTTTCTCACCAGTTTCTTCAGTGTTATTCATCATCTATTAAAAAAAACAACTTTTTTTCAACACTCAATGCAGCCTAATTCCTCCCAGTCCTAATCTTTGCACTTCCATTCAAGCAATAGATCTGGGTTTACAGAAAATGCCTGATAGAACCTATGCAAAGCCTGGGCAGAAACAGTTCAGTTAATTATTCCCACTGCTGGAATGTGGGCTACATGAGTCCACACCTCTAGGAGATCTGTTTATTAGTTTCACATTCTTAGTAGTGGCTCAACCAGCTCGAGAGGAAACTCCCCCGTCACACCTCTCTCTACAAGGCTTTGTGCATTAAAATAACATTGAAACAAACAAATGTACTGTTTCATAAAATGTCTAGAAGGTGTGTCTTACATACTGATGTAGCTTAATGCATTTTCTGTATTAGATTAATTACCAGCCTTAACAACTGATTATCAAACTATAGAGCTCAGAATGACCGTTACCATGGAAATCTACAATGCAGAGGTCCATAAGCCAAAACAACGTAAAAAGAAAAGTAAACACACGAGCCGTGGAACCACCCCAATACGCTGCTGGGGCACTACGGGGAAATACTTGCATCACTTTATAGTGTCAGAATACTTTTGAATTAATAGTATAATCAGACAACAAAAAGTGGGAAAAGCTATTGTTGTGTTCTTGAGCAAGACACTACGTCCACATTGCTTGGTATGAATGTAGTGAGTGAGAGTGTTGGTGGCGGTCGTAGGGGCCGATCACCCAGAGTGGCAGGTTATAGGTTATGCAGCTGCTATGTCCCATCATCAGAGTTTTTATGCACTGCTGCTTTAACTATGCCTTGATTCATTTATTAATGGGCCGATTGGTTGGTACTAGTCAAAATAAAACGAAACAGAAACATTTAGTGTGATTTAGTGATATTTCTGTTCTTGTGTCATTAATTGTCTGTTGTTTGAGCTTACTTAATCCTCAATCAAGAAATGTACTGGTTCATTTTGGCACATCCCCGATTCATTGTTAAAATATCACCTGAATATTGTGAATTTTAAAAAAATACAATAATCATTTCAAAACTGATAAAACCTTGCAGAATGAAACAAAAACATAATCAAAATTAAGATTATAGTTTTTTGGGTTTTTTTTTTTAAACAAAGAGGACAAGGACACACAGAAGTCCTTTAAAAATACATTTAAATTGACTATATTGGTCTGGACCTGTTCAGGACCTGTTCAGGGTGCGGCTGTGTTTGTTATAGTTATTAGGAGCTTTGACGTTCAGCCATGACTACATGCACAGGTATGATGATGTCAATGACTCTGCTCAGACTTGCTCTGGCACCCCAACACAAAGGTTCTCTGCCACCCTTGTAAGAGTAGTGCAATTTGTTTCCGGCTTGAAAGTAAGACATTGACATAAATGTCTTGCGTTACGGTGTATTATCATGTTATTTAATGTAATTTGTAATAAAAGTAGATATTTGGCCAATGATGTATCAAAGCACATCACATTCACTTGTTTTTTCATGTAGATATAGTTTAAATCCTCCATATGATCCTCACTGACAGTGACCTTTACTTCATGCTTCCTTCAGAAGGTCCAATCTGTTTTCAGTATATCTTAGAGGCCCTTCCTTTCTGGGGAATTAGGAAATAATCACTTGAACACACGAATGCAACTTTCAAAACCTGCAGCCATAAGAGTACAGCATGTCATGAGTTGCCCGTCTGTTTTCTTCTTAGGAGTGATGCATGTTTTGAGTTGATGGGGGAAACCAGAGTGGAGAGAACATGCAAACTCCCCATAGAAAGGCCCAGGCGACCCGGGGATCGAACCCGCAACCTTCTTGCTGTGAAGCATGAGTTGCACTCTGGGCAAATACTGCTTCAACAAAGCTGTCAAACTTTCTCCACATGCAGTCATTTTTTAATAGTTTTGGCACATTTTGTGAAACCTTTCATAAATCAGGCATATCTTTTGCACACTTTGCACAGAAGACACAAACATTTCAGAATGTTAAAAATACAAAAAAATACACTTTGTGAATGAAAAAAACACTCTAGTAAAAAGGACACTTTGCAGTTAAACACTGTGATCAGATTTGCTCTTACACTTTTAGATGTGTAGTGAGAGTCTTGTAGGACCAGAAACACCCTGTTTGTGAGTAAGGCATATGCTTTGTATCTGTGCAAAATATTAGACAATCATTTAGGGAACAAAAAAGCACAATTTTACACACAGATTTTCACTTACTGTGCATTGTGGTTTCTAGTGCTTCTGTGTCTCTAAAATATATTCACAAAATTACAGTCTGTGTTTCAGTTGTTGGTCACTTCTTTGATTTGTGCTGAAATTTAGAGTGTCAAAGTGAAAAAAATAACATACCATAGTACACTATACAGAGTATATTACTGTGACAAATTAGAAAACAAAAGAAAAGTGACATTACAGTTTTTCAATTTCTTTGGTACGTTTCTGAAACTTTTTTTTTTTTTTTAATCTGGTTACTATTTTTTACACTTTGCAAAACTATTCATATGTAGTAGTGGGAGTGAGTCAGACCTTTGAGACAACAGGACGCCTATATATAATTCAGGAGCGCTACACAAACACATCTGAAAGTTTCCTCAAAGAGTTTAGATAATTTACAATAGTTGAGTGATCAAATAAAGCATTTTGTTGAGTTTAAGATGTGTATTATGGGTGTTTTCTTAGCTTCTGAAAGTGCCTTCATAGTCCATGAATGCTGCATGTGTGTAGACACCACATTTTAAAAAATAATTTAGCGAAAATAAGGCAGAATGCCAAATTTTTAATATGTTAATAACAGACATCTAATCTTTCTATAACAGTCCATTTAATGGTGGTGGGTGCTATAATTTTTTTGGTGTAGCATGGCAAAGATGGCACAAAATTATTTTTTTTCCCATTTTCAAACCTTAAAATCTTCTACACCAGAGGTCGGCACCCCGCGGCTCCAGAGCCATATGCAGCTCTTTCATCCTTCTGTTGTGGCTCCCTGTGACTTTGGAAAATAAATAATGAATATTTCATTACATTGTATTTTAATTTTAGTAAGTTTGTTTTTAAATGTAATTCTAAATGTGTAGATAATGGTAATCTTGTAACATTCAAATAAAACGTCTTTAGAGCCAATGGATGGAAAACGCGGAATCGTCAGCGTGAAGCGGAACAAAAATAGACCTGAATTTTTAAAAATATTTGAAAAAAGTCCACTTAAAACTGATAATTGATGTGTAGCAGACGTCTTTTTCTGGTTTTGGTATACGTATAGATGGGTACGCCACATGAACCCGTACGCTGCGCACACCGCATCTCCTCCCGTATGCTCACTGCATCTCCTCCCGTACGCTCACCGCATCTCCTCCCGTACGCTCACCGCATCTCCTCCCGTACGCTCACCGCATCTCCTCCCGTATGCACACCGCATCTCCTCCCGTATGCACACCGCATCTCCTCCCGTACGCTCACTGCATCTCCTCCCGTATGCTCACTGCATCTCCTCCCGTACGCTCACTGCATCTCCTGCATCTTGACTAGTTTTATTTTCTTAACAAGGACTAGTGGAGTTAAATACAGCGTTATTTTATATTTCTGTTGGATATGTTTTATCTGCATTGTGCAGCACTTTGGAAATGGTTTTGTTTATGAAATGTGCTATATTAATAAATAGGATTGGATTGGATAGAAAATTGATATTCACAAAACAGCACACAGAATCCTTATCAGAATTTGAGTGATACAAAATAAAATTTAATTTAAACAAATTGCAGTTTTTCATTCAAAACTGTTCAATCATCTCCCAAAAGCAAGTTTCACCATTCAAACTCTCAAACTGTGCTCTCTAAGTGATCTTGAAAAACAAGGATCATTGATCATGTGTGTTTGCGAACGAGAGCAGACTCCAGTGTTCTGAGAAAGAGCCTGAGAACTGTGTGAACTGATGAGAAATGTTCCAAATTATGTGTTTTGTGGTCTTGTTCAGATATAGGTTTAAACCAAATTATCAAAATAAATAAAGTTTCAAAAACTTTGTAAAACAATTGAAAAAAAAAACTGCAAATGGATACCATTCGCATCATTGTGTTTTAGGTTCAGCAAAAGTGTTTTGGAGTTCTGATGAGAGTTAATGCGTTAAAATGGATAGAAAGGTTTTGGTATTTGCTCCTTCATTGCCTAGTTTTGAAAATGTGTGCCAAAGTTTAGACTTTAGTATCAAAGTGACAGACAAAACTGAAGATAAAGTATTATCTTTTAGTTAGTTAAAGCCATAGAAATGGGCAATATTGATAAAATATGCCTTTAAATGTATTGTTTGTTGAAGTATTGGACATACATGCATGGACATTCACAGTGACAGTGGCTCCCTCTTCTCTGCATCACTCGAGGAAAAACAAAAGTGCATAGCAATTTTAGATTCACGCACTTAGCTGTCAGGCTAAGGTGAAAATGTATTTAATCATTGTCCAAACTTACAAGTGTGTATACAAGTCGAGACTTAAATAAATTGAATTGAATTTTTATTTATTTTGGTTGTCAACATTCATAAAAAATAAATAAATAAATAAATAACATTTACAAATACATGTCCTCATTGTGTTGGTCACAACCAAAAAAGGATTGGGCTGAAGCAACTTGCTTATGCAAGCCCCCCCCTCAACATTACAACAACTCAAATATTCTACCTTGTTCTCATTATTCCCGTCTTTTTACTCTTTACAACAATGTGTACATGTTAATCATTTCATATTTTAACCTTTTTTTAAACTGTATTAGAGAACTAATCAACTTAAACCGATCGTCAAGCTCATTCCAGAGTTTAGCTCCTAAAACAGACACACATCTTTGTCTGACATTGGTTCTGACTTTACTTAATTCAAACCGCAGCAAACCTCTTAGGTTGTACAAACTATTTCGTAATTTAAATAAAGATTGTACTATTATATCTATTATATCTATTGTACTACTACAGGAAGATCATTATTCATAGCACGATACAGAATTTCCATGATTTTAAACTTAACTATGTCTGCAAATTTCAATATATTAGATTTCACATAAAGTTCATTGGTTGAAATGAACGGTTGTAAATATCCATTAATCTTCAAATAAACAGGCACAAAATGGCTTCTTTGTATGTATATGTATATGTATATGTATATGTATAGATAGATATTTGTGCAAGATATGCAAAGTCTGTATGCATAAAGTGCTGGTTCTGTAGGGTGATGGGTGGGGTTAAGACAGGTTATAGAGCCTGATGGCTGTGGGGACAAATTACTTCTTAAACCTTTCAGTCCCACACCGGAGTGAGAGGAGCCGTGTGTCACTGCTGCTTTGTGCAGTCAGGACACTGTGGAGGGGGTCGGAGCAGGTGTCCATTATGGTCTCCAGTCTGTTTCTGATGTGCCCCTCCACCACTGTACTGAGTGTACCACTGTACACCAGCTTCTGCAGCCTCCTGCTGTTCTTATTGGCCAGACTGCTGTCTCAGCACACCGCCCTATAAAATGGGGCACTGGCCAAGACTGTGTGGTAAAATATGAAGAGCAGCTCCTCACAAACATCAAATGCCTTATACATCATTTCAATGTTATTTTTTGTGTCCTCCGTCTGAAAAGCCTGCCGTCACAGCTAGAAATAAGGAATAAGCTGGAAATTTGATTTAAACAGTGCTGGAGTGTTAGCCTTGAGGTCATCATCGCAGCTCATAAATGGTGAAGTGCACCATCTGTGTTTAACAAGGGAAAAACCTGAACTTTTGTCTGCTCTGTCAGGCGTCAACTCCGTCAGATTTCATGTTGACTGGAGATGATGGAGTTGACAAATCCACTTGTAGCCTCACCACATGTGCTACTAAAATATTTTTGTGAACTTAGAAATGGGTTGACATTTCATGGTTTAAGTTTAATATAATTTGTATTAATATAGAATAAATAACATATTTTATGATGTCAAGACAAATGTGTGACGGACTTGGGTTTAAGCTGACGGACTTAACAAGCCCAAAAGACTCGATTGCCTATGTCGTTTCTAATCCCATTTATTTACCAGTGAATGAACACTAAAAAATACATTCCCGAACCATTTTCTTTCAACAACTTTCAGTTTCTCTTCTTCTTCACCGTCAGTAGTCGATTCTCACTTGTTGCTTCTGGCGGCTCGAGCTGCTCGTCACCGCTGGAGTCGACAATCGAGTCTTTTGGGCTTTGGCCTGTGCAGTGGGAAATCAGCAGAGGGAAGTGTAAGGTGCTTATAAAGTTGTTTTCTAACATTTCCAGACACTAATGAGTGAACCAGGAGCCAGACAGAGCGGTTTTTGTTAAACTCGTGGATATGTTGTAAGATGTCAGCATGCAAATTGCCGTTTTACGTGCAAGTTAAGAACTTGCCCCCATCACTACACTAGTTCAGAACTTGCCCCCATCACTACACTAGTTCAGAACTTGCCCCCATCACTACACTAGTTCAGAACTTGCCCCCATCACTACACTAGTTCAGAACTTGCCCCCATCACTACACTAGTTCAGAACTTGCCCCCATCACTACACTAGTTCAGAACTTGCCCCCATCACTACACTAGTTTGTTGCCTTGACAGACTCACTGCCACAGCGAGATCTCTGCCGAGGCAACACTGATCTGTGCTGTTTTTTTTTGCTTCTGACAGTATTCAGCTACCTCTAGCAATGGACTTTAGCTTCAAATGTGCCAGAGTTTCCCTTTAAGGAGTGGGACAGCAAAAGTTATCAAAATTTTGACAGACGTCTTACTGTCTCTGAGCAGTGAAGCAAATAAAATGCCCAAAATTTGGGATTATTTTTAATTTTTACAAATTGCATAAACAAGCTCAGATTTCAGTGAAATTTGACTCAGTTGTTAAACTCCCTGCCTTACAAAATAGATTTTGGCGCATTAGAGCCCCCTACAGAGTGATGATTGATGAGAATATAGTTTTTCAAAAATGTCTGAAATTTTGCACAAAATTCCATTTTGGCATCCTGATCACAAAAGTCAATGACACTCCTAATTCTATTCTAACGGTAAAATCGCCACATTGCACAGACTTTAGCTAATTTCACTCAAACTTAATTCCTGTGTGGACACCCCGATCCTGAACAAATTCATAGAAGAAGATACAAAAATTGATGCAATAGGCAAGGATGATGATGTTTTTTGTTGTAGACATAAAAATTTGGTACACAGATACGTGACATGTTCTCAATCAAAAATTCAATGACGCCCTCACATTGTGTTGCCATGACAACCTGCCAAAAATCTATCCTCACCAAAGGGACATCAAGCCAAACCAGATTAGGTAACCAGATGTATCATGGCAAGACCAAACAATTTTATTGTGATTTTATTATGACCCTTTACAGACCAGAAATCTGCCATCTTGGATTTTTTTTTAAATCAACGTAGCGATTACATAAACTCTCCATGTTATCCCAATGGTAAAATTGCCAAATCGCACAAACTTTGGCTGATTCAGGTTTTAATCAAGGGTGCACACCCCAACCCTGAACAGACTGATTTAAGAAAATACAAAAACAATTTGTATGGAACGTTTTATTTGTCATAGATATATAAAATTTGGTACACACATTTGTGACATGGTCTCAATTAAAAAACTGACACCCACACCCCATTTACATTGTGTTGCCACGACAACAAGCCAAAAATCTGTCCTTGCCAATGGGACATCCTTACAGAAACTTTGGCATAGCCAGATGGTAGCCAGATGTATCATGTCAATCGGAACAAAAATCTCTCGGGGTTAGAGTCATGGTTGGGGTTTACGGTTATTAGGGTTAGTGTGGGGTACAGTGTTTACAGGGTGCTACATTTGTGGGGCACAGCATATTCGAGGTGTGGCATTTCAGAGGCATGCTGTTTGACTGGCATGGCGTAGGTGCATGCAAGGGCGATCATTGCCACTTTATTTTTTTTTATTTTTTCTATTATTATCTAGCAACACAGTAACCCAAATATGTACTGTTTGTTGTGTATCTAAAGTAATAGCCAGAGGAGGAGAGGGAGGAGTGGGGCTGAGCCTGAACTAGACATGCATCATTACTGTGAGACAAACCTGTTTGACAGATCAGTGTTGTCCCAGAGGGAGTGGAGCAGCAGCAGATCAGTAAGTCTGTAATGATTTTAGCTTAAATGTTTTATTAGCTACACTTTGTATATACTGTGGTGTAAGATTTTCTACAATGAGAAATATCTAGGGAGTATAGATTGCAGGTCTTGAATTTTGTACGTAACAGAGAGAAATGTATGTATATATGGAATGCATTGCAGTGTAGTCGTTCGGACTTGTCGACATCTTGTCTGTCTGGACTCACTAAACAAACATCTTTGAAACTATGCACTTTTTTGTGTAGCGGGAAGAGCTCAGGGTGACAATGAAACATGTGCTGTATGATCTTATCCACGCGGAAGTCATTTTCACTCTGGAAGAAGTGAGACTAGAATTTTATTATTATTTTTTTTTAATCATTGTCCCGATGACTACCATGGAAACATTTTCTACCATTGACCACTCACACCATTAAATGAAAGAAGAATCAAATATATCATCATAAATTTTGCAATGGGCTGCTTTCATATTCTGGAATTTGATGGCATCATGTTTTTATTTATGGAGGGCAGGGGTCTATGGAAGAGCCACTCTTTTAACTTATGATCCATAACTGTTGACTTTTATCATTTATATTATATATTATATCATATTTCTAAGAGAGTGTGTCCACAAACTTTCCATATTAATTTGTCGCAAAGAGGAATAGCCTTAACCTCACCAGCAAGATTCTTGCAATATTTGTGAGTTCACAAAGCGCTGTAGCAATTGCCTGGTCCAGGTTCTGATCTAACACAGGGCAGCAATGTGATTTGGCCATAAACCAAAGTTGAAGTGCCAAAATAAAACAAAATAAACTCGATAACACTCACAAGGGCTTTGCGCATTTGTAAAGATATGTGCTTGTTCCACAGCCACTTCACCCAGTCAGTTTCAAATATTCATCATGACATTCTTCCTTTTCCCAGTTGTTTTCATCTAGAGCCATCTCAGATTCACTTTACGCACTTATACTACACTGAACTTTGTGCCAGATTTGGGTTCATGTGGTACCAGTAATAACAGACTGCAATCAGACAGTTAAAGGTGTATAACCTTTCTGGTGGAGGGGCCTTCAAATGCTACTTCTACTGCTCTAGTTTTTACTTTTTAACTTGCACTGCTGCTACAAACTTTGGAATTTTGTCAGTGATTGATAATATGTTGTGATGTTACCTAAAACTCAAATTGTTATTGAAAAAAACACAATGCTGCTTTTTGTGTTGACTGTTGTTAATAGGTGGGAAGTTTCTGCGTAATCAGGGTCAACTTTGTCCTGGCGTAAAGGTGTGGTGTGTTTCAAAGTGCATACCTCTGCAGTGACTGGCACTGTGCATAAGGGAGTGGCCCACACACTGCTGTGACTTTTTCTGCTAAAAACTCCTTATTTGGTCTTGGCACAAATTCCATAGATCACATGTGTCAAACATGCGGCCCGGGGGCCAGATCTGGCCCTCCAAGACCTTTAATCTGGCCCTCGGCTGATTTTTCTATTAAAATACTTAAAATTTTCAGATTTTTCTGTTAATTTTCTGCACCGTTTAGCATAGCAGCGTCTCCGGCGTTTCAGTACGTTGCAACTCCCACCAGAGCAGCACAAATGAAGACTTTCCTCTTTCCAAACGCTCTTAAAGGACGATCGTTTTGACTGTCGACCGTGACCCTCATCAGCAAAATGTCAAAAAATGAGAAAAGCAGATGCTGAGTTCAGGATTTCCCAAGAAAAATAGTCTAATTCTTATTTGTTGACAGAGGTGAATGGGAAATCTGTGCTCAGTGTGTTTGGAACAAGTGGTGTTGCTCGAGGAATATAATCTTAAACACCACTACGAGACACGGAGAAAAATACAATAACTTGAAGAGAGAACTGAGTTTTCTGATCCGGCCCTTTTGGGATCAAAGTAGGCTGCATACGGCCCCCGGACCAAAATGAGTTTGACACCCCTGCCATAGATCATCTATGTTGGGAAAGTTCATTTTCTACATGAACTAGTTCAAAGGTTTCTGCATGAACTAGTTCAAAGTTCAGAACTAGTTTGTTCATAGTTCCAAAAAATTAACTAGTTCCTTTCTTTTTTCAGTTCAGTTCTTTTTTTTTATACGTTGCTGCAAGCGATTATTATTCAGTATCATTGCCAAAGCCCATATAGAACCACAGACAGCAATTATTTTATCAGTTTTAACATTGAAACTATGTAGAGTATTACATTTCATCTTCATATAAAATTTTGAATCCTTTTCCAGCCAGGATTCACATTAGCATTTAGGGAACAGCATTTCCCCATTGTTGCTGTCCGTTCAGTCCACACTAGTAACAGCGGCAGCTTTCACTTTATCAGCACAGCGGATGCACGCGCGCCCTGAGTGCAGAAAGCACCGCTGCACAGTTCACATTGCTAGTTGCAATGCAAACTAGCGCTGTTGTCAGCGCACTAAAACATTTAAAAAACACAGAAAGTTTATCACTGTGTGATCTAAGTTAATAAGTTAAAAGTTATGATGCTAAATTAACATTGTAACATGTCTTAATAATCCATATGCGTTAATTCAGGTAAGTGTGTAAATGACCAGAAGAAATGTCTGAAACTTCAGTAGCTGGACATCCTGATTGATACAACTAGCCCCCAATAGCATCTGAATTCTGCTGAAATCCTACAGGACACTGACATGATACCAGACAAGACAGCAACTCTTTCTGCAGGAGACATGCACAATAGAGCGCGAAGTGACGTAGTCTGATAATCCCTCTATATTCTTTTTTGTTTTGTCTTGTTTCGATGAGGCATGCAGCAATGCGACACTGGTGGCTAGTGTTGTTGCTAGATTTAATGTTTTTCTGCTTTTCTGCTTCTGCAATAAGTGTTTAACCGGGTTTTCGCCTGGAACACTAAAGAACAACATTAAATAGAGCATGTCATTCACAGACACCAGAATGAACGCGTTCACAGCTCGTTCATGAGGGAGTAATACAGTGCGTTCAGTTTATGTTCGCCCAAAATATGAACTTGTTCATGAAATATCATTCAGTGAATGCAGGATACAACACTGTAGATCCATCCATCCATCTTCTCCCGCTTAATCCAGCTGGGTCACGGGGGCAGCTTGCTGCCCAATCCTCATAGCACCTGACCCCCCCTATGAACCCCTCTGCAGGTGGGGAGCCCACAGGAGGACTGTAGATCATCATGACATAATGTAATATGTGAAACGAGAAAATATGGCAAAATATTTGCTACTTTTTACTATATTATGCGCCAAGCTACTGATGCTGGCATGAGTTTTCCCACGACTGGCATGAGTTTTCCCACGACTGGCATGAGTTTTCCCACGACTGGCATGAGTTTTCCCACGAGTTTTCCCATGAGTTTAGTAGTAGTATCTGGCTAGTAGGAATGCAGCGATACAGTTTTACCACGATTCAATACATATCTCAATACACGGGTCATGATATTGTTTCAGTTTCGATACATTTTAAGTCACAAAAAAAATAAAAAATCATGCAATTTTTTTTCTGTATAGAGTATAATATAATCTACATCATACATTTACATCTATTATATTAATCTACATCTATTATGTTAATGAAACAATACATATATCACATACAATAAATTACAGCATAACTATTGCACAGCTGTAGTTTATATGTGAAGTGTTCTAGTTCATTTGGTTTTAAGAATATAAATATAGCCACAAGAAGCAATGATCGGCCCTCGCGTGCGCCTACGCTGCACCCTAACCCTAACCCAAACACCGTGACCCGCAAACGGCGTGCCCAGCACAATGTGCCATGCAAACGCTGCACCCAGCAAACACCGTGCCCAGCAAACGCTGCTCCACACGAACCTTATAAACGGAAGCCCCAACCACACTTTCCATATGCTTTACAGTGTATTATATTCAGGCCGAGATCATGTATTAGTGATTCAAATTTCCCAGGCCAACACATCCTCCATCAGATCAAATGTTAAAATGTACACATTATTTTTTGGTGTCATTCGTATTCCCTAGTGCATTTTTGTCTTGTTAGGGGGTGCTGATGAGCCATTTTATTTATTTATTGAAAATGGAAACAGCCAAAAGGTCGAGAAGCAGAGTCTTTAACACTTGGCCAAATTGAGTTTTCGTCATTGTTCATTGGGTGAAAAATGGGTGCGTGCCTGAGGGGAAAAAAATAAGAAAATAAGAATATTCTGATACGAGAACAGTGTTTCGCTTTTTTTTGGCCAAAAAACTATACATTTTTGGAAACCTCTGGTGCATTCCTACATCATGGCGAGGGTCCGTGGTCACTATGGGCGAGTCACGTCCCGTCATTTTAGTTCCTGCCCCCTATGAGCAGCGCTATGCGATACTAATAGGCCCGAACGCCAGAGGCTAGCGAAGGGCCTATTAGTATTGCATAGCGAACAGACCTTTCTCAGGCTATTTTATATTTTATAATGTACCCAGTTTACTCTTAAAATAGAGTGATAGAGGAGTTACACTATCAGACTTTTCCTTTTTTGATGATTTCTTTTTTTTCTCCCGAGTCTGTGTCTCCTCTCACTGCATTCACATAGTCTCCCTTTGTTCTCACTACTTTGCCTCATCTCCAGCAGCAGCAGAGACCTGCCCTGCCCTTTTTACACACACTGCGCTCTCCCATGTACTTTCTGAACACTAAAATTGTGTTATATTACATAGAAATGTCTCAACAGACTGTTTTCTGTGGAAAATGTATGAGATAGATTCTGAGAAAAAGCTTGCTTATCCCAAGTCGTGTCACAGATGCGTGTATGAACACTTGATTGAGCATTGATTATAGCCAATGTAAACCCAAAAGCAATTCTGAAGTATTTAAATGTTAATATCTTTGTCATTCCGAGTTTTATCAACGAATTTAACAACAACAACAAATACAGCCGCAAACGGCGATGATCGGCCCTCGCGTGCGCCTACACCGCACACTACAAATGCCGCGCCCAACAATTGTTGCACCCAGCAAATGACATGCCCCACATTAACCCTAATAACTTTTAACCCCAACCACACTTTTCATATGCTTTACAGTGTATTATATTCAGGCCGAGATCATGTATTAGTGATTCAAATTTCCCAGGCCAACACATTCTCCATTAGAAAACATTACATAGTGCACCTTTAAATGATTTTTGAGGAGTCTTTGCGCCCCTGGTGGCCAACAGTGAAAAATTCACCATGCCCATAATGTATGTTTTTGCTCGTAGTCATGCATAGAATTTAATTCCCAAATTTGGTACATATCCAATAATGTTGATATTTCATGTATAGGGGGCGCTATAGTGTAATTTTCCATATGCTTTATAGTGTTTTATATTCAGGCCGAGATCAGCATCAGTGATTCAAATTTCAGCACGATCGGACTAAGCCTGTTCCAACGGGAGCAAATCTTCACGTTGAATATTGTCTAAATCTGAACTGAACTTTGCGACTTCGCCGCACGTAAACCGTGACAGTTTTCAAAAAAATGGAGCAAACTTTTGCAGCCGCACTTCTCTAGATGATGTACGGTGATTTTCAGCCCTGTGGGTGAAGCGCCTTCAGAGGAGTGCGTTCAAACGCAACATGAGCCACAATGTGCACTCTGCATTTTGAAGATTTCAATCCAAGATGGCCGCCTTCTGCTTTGTCAGGGGGCGTGGCCATCATGATATTTTTTGTTTGTCTTCACGTGCCGAATGCCTGTACCGAATTTCGTGGCTCTACGACAAAGTTGAGCTGGGACGGCTCCCATAGGAGTGGGCGGAGCCTAATATTCGAGGTGGCGAATTATCTCCATTTTTTAATCCCCACGAATGAAACCTGTATTTTCTTGAATGTCTCATCATTTCTGAACTTTTGGCAAAGTTTGGTGAGTTTTTGAATGTTTTTCAACGTGTTTGCGGGGTCACATTTTATTTCAATCTGTAGGGGGCGCTAATGCACCAAATTAAATGTTTTCACATTCAGCAGCTTTAGGGCAGAGAGTTTAAGAACTGTGTCAAATTTCATTGAAATCAGAGTTTGTTTGAGCAAATAGGAGCAATTTGTAAATATCCAAAACTTGTGTTCATTATTTGTGGCTTCACTGCTCAGAGACGTCAGACAGATTTGGGATGTGGATATTTTTTGACATTCCCGTCCTGGAGATAATGTGGACCAAATCTGAGGCCGTTCGGGTAAGCGCCTTCGGAGGAGTGCGTTTCAGCTTTGCAAACTTTAATCCAAGATGGCCGCCTTCTGGTGTGTCAGGGGGCGTGGCCATAATAATATTTTTTACTTGTCTTGTCAAGATCGACTTCTGTGTTAAATTTCATGATTCTACGTGCAAATTTTTTTGGTGTCATTCGTATTTCCTAATGTATTTTTGTCTCGTTAGGGGGCGCTGACGAGCCATTTTATTTATTTATTGAAAATGGAAATAGCCAAAAGTTAGAGAAGCGGAGTCTTTAACACGTGGCCAAATTTTGTGACTTTTCGTCATTGTTCACTGGGTGAAAAATGGGTGAATGCGTTAGAAGAAGAAGAAGAAGAAGAACAATGTTCCGCTTTTTTTGGCTGACAAATTATACATTTTCGGAAACCTCTGGCGCATTGCTACGTCATGGCGAGGGTCCCTGGTCACTAGGGGCGAGTCAAGTCGCATCACTTTAGTCCCCGCCCCCTATGAGCATCACTATGCGATACTAATAGGCCCTTCGCCAGCCTCTGGCGCTCGGGCCTAAAAGTAATAATGCACCAGTTTTATCGAGTGCTTTTCTGGACACTGTTAAAGAGCATTCTTCATTCACTACACACCTGGTGGTGGTCAGGTACAACTGTAATTCCTTACACTATACTCTAATTTTGTCATACAGCAGTATTCTGAGATATCATTTGTGATAGTTTCATGTTCCAGGGGAGCTGTGGGATCTTAAATGTCTTAAAAAGGTCTTGCATTTCAGGTTCCTTAAAAAATCTTAAATGATCTTGTCCAAGTCTTATTTTTTTTCACAAAGGTGACACAAAAGGTCATTAGCCTATTTTTTTGTATTTTCAACCGGGCTGCAGAGCATTGTGCATGTGCTTAGTTTGTCTTGTTAGAATGTTATAAATGATTTTTGGCCATTTTACCAGCAATGCACATGACTATAAGTTCTGAATGAGATTTGATTAAAAAAAGGATTTTTGTTATTTAAAGCAGTGAGTAATGATCATTATTAGAATTAGATTTGGTGTTTTTCACCCGCATAATGACTGTGATGGTTCATTTTCATTTAAGTGGTCTTAAAAAGGTCTTTAAAAAGTCTTAAATTCGGGGTAGTCAAACCTGGGGTTAAAACATGAACTTTATGAATTCACATTTTAAACTATGTGAATCAAAAAAAAAACTATAACCCTATTGTCATTTTTACATAGTATTTATTTGCATGATTTTTATTTATTTATTCATTAATTTTACTTTTCAACACATAATTGCCAATCACAACTGTTCACAAGTACATAACTATATTCTATATACCCTAACCCGGGTACTCCTCAGGGGTCTAACCCAGGGTACTCCTCAGGGGTCTAACCCAGGGTACTCCTCAGGGGTCTAACCCAGGTACTCCTCAGGGGTCCTCGATTACAAACTCAAAAGGTCCACTTACCAAATGTAGTCTCCAGGGTCCGAAAAAGTGATGGTGGATTTTCAAACTTCTAACAAAAAATGTAGTAAATCCACATGGAACATTTGAACTGTGCACAAAGTATTGTGTGTTCTGTCCGCATCAGTGTGAAAAGCTAAAGGCCGAATTAAAGCCAATTTATGGTTCTGCGTCAAAACTGTGTCGACCTCCTGCACCCATGGGTGTCAAATAAGATTTTATTATAGTTCTCTGCTGCACCTCCCAAATTTTCCAACTACGCGTCAAAACAACACAGACAATAAGGACTATGACTGGTTTAGACCTGGTTTAGTCCTGGTCTAGACCTGGTTTTAGTCCTGGTCTTAATCAGGACTAAAACCAGGTCTAAACCAGGACTAAACCAAGTCTAAAACAGGACTAAACCCAAGACTAAACCAGGTCTAAAACAGGACTAAACCCAAGACTAAACCAGGTCTAAAACTAAACCAGGACTAACATCAGGACTCAAACCAGGTCTAAACCAGGACTAAACCAGGTCTAAACCAGATATAAACTAGGACTAAACCAGGTCTATAACAGGACTAAACCAGGTCTAAACCAGATATAAACTAGGACTAAACCAGGTCTATAACAGGACTAAACCAGGTCTAAACCAGGACTAAACCAGGTCTATAACAGGACTAAAACCAAGTCTAACACAGGACTACAACAGGATTTAACCAGGATTAAACCATGCCGCGCCTCCTCCGGCCGCACGTAACACGCCTCCTCCGGCCACGTGTAACGGGCCTCCTCCGGCCACACGTAACACGCCTCCTCTGGCCATGCGTAACACGCCTCCTCTGGCCATGCGCAACACGCCTCCTCTGGCCATGCGTAACACGCCTCCTCTGGCCATGCGTAACACGCCTCCTCTGGCCATGCGTAACACGCCTCCTCCAACCATGTGTAACACGCCTCCTCTGGCCATGCGTAATGCGCCTCCTCCGGCCGCACTTAACGCGCCCCTATCAGTCCGTGAAAATATGGTCCTGAAAAGAGCACAGTCAAAACTTAATAATTTCATGTCGGAATGGCGGGATGTTGAAAAAAAAAGCGAATGTGCCGCCACTCCGAGCACGGAGGATAAACATGTCGGAGTGCAGGACATTTGATAACAAATGGACACACCGACAATTAGACGTTAATGTCAGAGTGGCGGCTGTAACTGGTCGGACGCGGATGGAGAACACAGCTTCAGAGCACAGGCCAATGAAATACTGCGTGGATCCGGAACACTATGAAAAAAAAAGCTAGAGAGAGAGAGATTTTTGTCTCAGTCCGGATGTCATTGCGTTTGGGTCCGGATCCGGACCAGAGTCCGCCAATTGAGTACCTCTGCCCTAACCTATACCTCCAACTCTTACCGTAATCCTACCCTAACGAACCAGAATTTTGTTTGTCTATGACACACACACATTATATATGTATATATGTATATGTAACACTAAATTTGAGTCTGTTTGGGTGAACACCCTAAGAGGAGGTCACTCACTCACATTTAGCATGTTGATTTTTTTGCAGGATCATGGTATGAAGTTGATTTGCTAATGAGTATTACAGTTTTCTTCTCTGGTTTGTCTCATTTCGTGAAACAGAAATGACACTCTCAAAATAACATGTCAAATCTCCAAACCTCTTTGCAGTCGTTCACAACAGAATGGCATTTCTCACTGATTTAATCAAAATGCAGATGTCTTAGTACATGTCTCATGTGTCTCAGTGCAGCTTTGCAAATGATTCTGTACAAGTCGCCTACAGTTCACACAATGAGCCACATTTAGCACATTTTCCAAATAAATAGATTTTGCTGATCTAAACTGATGAGTTGATTCTCAGTCTAATGGTTGTTCTCTCCAAAACATGTCGGCATGAGTTCAGTGTCTAATTCATCATATGCGCAATAGTCTGTTCAATTGTCAAAATGAGTCATGAACATAATACCATGAACACCAAATATGAATTTCTTGGAACACTTGATAAATTCCTGACAGTAATTGACAGTCAGGTGAAATTAGAACGAAGGAGTTTCTCACATCTCAAATGACCAATCAGACAGTTTAGAGTTCCCTGACAGTTTCTGTCTATGGCTGTGAGAATGGTGTGGCCACACACATCCCCATTTTAGGCCCATACAACACTTAAAAGTAGGGCTGAAACGATTACTCGAGTAACTCGGATAATTCGATTACAAAAAATATTCGGGGCAAATTCTTTGCCTCGAGGCTTCGTTTAATTCATGTCACCAAAGTCAATTTATTTAAAATGTCTCTGCTATCGTATCACTCCTCCTTTGTAGACTGCTGCGCCAGTCTGGGATCACTGTTTCACACGGACAGTTATCAATGACGTACATTTCAAAGATTTGAAGCGGCGCGATTTATTCCACGGTGTGGAAATGGCAGATAATGATGTGGCCGGTGCCAGTGTGCACTGGCAAAGCCAACCTGATGTACCACAACAGTACGTCTTCAATGCTGCAGCACTTAAAGCGAAAGCATCCTCATGTGAACTGTACTTCTCTAAGCGGAGTCGGAGAATCTACGAGGTAATATACTTTTACGATTGCTCACTGAAATGAAAAGTAACGCCTATTAGAATGTACAGTATTTGTAATTATTTGTAACCTGTGTTATGAGTCGATAGTAACGAGGCATAATGAGCAGCAAGAGAGCAAATGATCTCACTCAAATTGCTCCCTTCCTCACGTATACACAGACACACACACACACTGTGTTTCCCATATCAGAAACGTCTAGTTCGTTGTTCTACTTTTACCAAAAATCTGATTTAATCTAGAACCGCTGGCATCAATAATTCCAATATCAGAGAAAGGAAATATTTTACCGACGTTTACGAACACTTATGTGTTCGCTAGTTCTATATTTAGCTTATTAATTAGGCTAGTTAAAGGATTAACGTTGTCACTTAGAAAACTCCTGTCTTATAAGCCAATAAGCCAAAGGTTTTACACTTGTTTAAAAAAAAAGTTGACTTTAAATAAAAACCTTTTTTGTGAGGAATAACAGCAATTGCTCATTTTAAGAGGCCTTTCATGTTGCGTTACACACTATTGATATAGTTGTATAAAAACAAAAAAGTGTGATTTATCCGATTACTCGATTAATCGATGATATATTCGACAGAATACTCGATTCCAAAAATATTCGATAGTTGCAGCTCTACTTAAAAGCTCCTCATTTCTTGGACCGTCTTTATACTGATCTGGTCCCAGAAAGTTTTTTTTTTTTCTGTTTAGAGGTGGAGAGTGTTTGAACTTTGGGCTCAAGACCACAAGGACATCACAGGGGATCAGTGTAGGACACATGTGTCAAACATGCGGCCCGGGGGCCAGATCCGGCCCTCCAAGACCTTTAATCTGGCCCTCGGCTGATTTTTCTATTAAAACACTTAAAATTTTCTGATTTTTCTGTTAATTTTCTGCACCGTTTAGCATAGCAGCGTCTCCGGCGTTTCTGTACGTTGCGACTCCCACCAGAGCAGCACAAATGAAGACTTTCCTCTTTCCAAACGCTCTTAAAGGACGATCGTTTTGACTGTCGACCGTGACCCTCATCAGCAAAATGTCAAAAAATGAGAAAAGCAGATGCTGAGTTCAGGATTTCCCAAGAAAAATAGTCTAATTCTTATTTGTTGACAGAGGTGAATGGGAAATCTGTGCTCAGTGTGTTTGGAACAAGTGGCGTTGCTCGAGGAATATAATCTTAAACACCACTACGAGACACGGAGAAAAATACAATAACTTGAAGAGAGAACTGAGTTTTCTGATCCGGCCCTTTTGGGATCAAAGTAGGCTGCATACGGCCCCCGGACCAAAGTGAGTTTGACACCCCTGCTGTCGGAGATGGTTGAGACAGTTGTGCCATTTCTTCCCTCGCTGCATCGCAAGGGAATATATCCACTGCGATGTGGATGAAAATCTATGGGCAAACAGAAGGCAGCGCATGGATGTGCAGGAGGATGAGGATGGTGGATGGGAGAGGGAGGGTGATGACCAGTCAAAGTGTTACTGTAGTTGTGAAACTTTATTTACAACACTGTAGGCTAGATATCATTTGTTCTTTTTTTGTTTGTGTTTATATTTCATACATGTACAGAATACTGTGTACATTTTCTTTTTATGTACTCGGATGTACGGAAGTTACTTTATGTGTGTGAATAAAAATGGTTACAGTTTCTTGTGTGTGATGTCAAACTTTGGAGGCTGTTCTTGCTGTGAGAACCTTTTTTTTCAGTTGTTTACATATTTGTATTCTGTTAGCTGGACCTCTGCACTGGTGACACTTACACAAGGCCAAAGGGACGATGCATTTTGGAGCCACTGACTATTTCAGTGTGAAAGGAATTCAGTTTTGACACATGGGTAAATTGTTTTGGGAGAGCGTCTGCAGGTGATCCATGGTGTTGTGCTGAACCATCCAGGTTATTTTGATAAAAGCACTAATTGAATGCAAATGAGCCAAAGCAATTGAGAAGGACAGCATGGTGGCTAAGTGGCTACCACTCATGCCTTGCGGGCTTGATCCGGGCCGTTCTGTGTGGAGTTTGCATGTTCTCCTTGGGTGTGGATGGGTTTCCTTCGGGCACTCTGGTTTCTCCCATCAACCTGAAACATGCACTGTAGGTGTGAAAGTGGTGTGTGTGTTTTTTGGAGCCCCTGGGTTTTTTGGAGTTTTTCCTTGCTGAGAAGGAGGGTCTAAGGACAGGGGATGACTGGACCATGTTTCATTTGCTGCTTTACATGAATGTTGTTTATTCCTGTTTTGATATGTCTGTGTGTGTGTTTTACTCATCCAAATCTTGGAACGGCCTTAGAGGAAACTGGTGTTGTGATTTTGGGCGCTACAAAATAAATTGAATTGAATTGAAAAGTGTGTGAGTGGTGGTGGTATAATAATAATAATAATATTATTATTATTATTATTATTATTATTATTAAGGATCTTTACAATTTTGATAGAAGTCACTCTTTATATGGGAAAGGAATCTGGTTTTGAAGCATGTATGAACAGATTTGGAAGACATATGAGCTTTTGCTAGTGAGGTAAGGTAAGGTAAGGTTTATTTATATAGCGCTTTACACAGACACATGTCCCCAAAGTGCTTTACACAGCATTTTACAGAGCATTCTTCATTCACTCCATACCCGGTGGTGGTAAGCTACTGTTGTAGCCACAGTTGCCCTGGGGCAGACTGACGGAGGTGCGGCTGCCAGGCCAAGCGGCGCCAACGGTCCCTCCGACACCACCAACACTCACTCACACAACTTTTACACCTACAGGGCATGTTTTGGGTTGAGGTGAGCTGTAATGTTTCGCAGAACTGTCACACTGTTTGGCCAAATAATCTTATAGTTTTAAGAATGTAATTTCTGTTTCAAGAAATGAGCTAAACCAATGGAGAAAAACTGTAATTGATGTTTGGGGTTTCCAATTGTCTCTTCTTTGCACTGTGGAAGTTTTTTTTTTACTCTTTGACTACTTAAAAATATATATTGCTGACTAGTGGGCTACTAAAATAATAGTTAGTTGCAGCTCTACTGTTCAAGCATAAAAAGGGTGATACAAGTTTGTCCTCTATGCAAACTTGCCCAGGGCTTTCTGCTGATTTGTGTGGCTGAGACTTTTGGACCCACCTTTTCTTTTTGATGCAAAATGGCTGTTATTCAAGGATACATTTTATGGTACAAGGAAAAGAAACACAAATATCCTTGTATAATTGTATAATTGTACGATTATACAGTTGTATTTCTATTTCTTAACCCTTACATTTAGTAATTATTTTAATAATTTTAATGTTGTGTCTTAAAATAATAACCAGTTCATAAATGTCCACTATAATGGATGCGAGGACAGTTGTGTTGTCCTTGATGGAACATCTTTTTGCAGCTGACAGAATTGAAACAGAAGGATTTCTTCACTGATGAGAAAAATGAGGAGCACATTAGTCAGAGATTTAGAGTTTCAGAACCCCTTCAGTTTATTATGGTGATGTACCGTAAATGCATAATCATTGTCAATCAATGTAAATGCTTATCATTTGTATTGCTAAAACACAGCACTGATTAGACTCCTTTAGAAAATAAAATAAATATTTAAATAATCTACAATTTTTCTACATACTGTAAGTATCTATTAAAAGGGTTGGTTCTCCAAACAGAGTGAGGCATGAGAGAAAAATGGCTTTAGACAGAGAGCAGATCATAGACTATATGTATAGTTTATGGTGCAGATGGGGAGACATGTTCAGGACAAATATCAATGCAGTTTCATACTGGTGACTTCAGATAACAAAGCTCTAATTATTATTTGGCCAAAAGAAGGCAGCTCAGGGCATCCTAAACTAGTTTGGACATTGACTTTTGGATTTGATGTGTTCTGAATGAAACATGAATCACTCTTTTGAGAAATGCCTGAACAGTGTAATACTGTACTCATTTGAGTTTTTCTGAGCTGTATGGGCACATAGGATTTCAGTCACCCCTGGACTCCTGCTCTTGCTCTCCCTAAGGCCAGACACCAGAGAACTAGATCTAGGTTGGTTCAGGCTTGTTCCTGTGTTTTTTTTTTTTAAGGATAGGCTGTTCCTAAGCTTGCCCAGTCTGCAGAATTCACCACAAAGGGACTCAAAGGTGCAGAACCAACACAGCAATGATAATGGGTGTTTGTACTGTAGGAACCTTTTGCAGTTCCTTTTTAGTAGCATAGCAGTTTCATACTTAAAGTGCTGCAGGGATTTTTATTTTATTTCATATCCATCCATCCATCTTCTTCCGCTTATCCGGGGCCGGGTCGCGGGGGCAGCAGTCTAAGCAGGGGCTCCCAAGCTTCCCCCTCCCCAGCCACTTCCTCCAGCTCCTCCGGACGGACCCCGAGGCGTTCCCAGGCCAGCCGAGAGACATAGTCCCTCCAGCGTGTCCTGGGTCTTCCCCGGGGCCTCCTACCGGTGGGACATGCCCGAAACACCTCCCGAGGGAGGCGTCCAGGAGGCATCCGGACCAGATGCCCGAGCCACCTCAGCTGGCTCCTCTCGACGTGGAGGAGCAGCAACTCTACTCCAAGCTCCTCCTGTGTGACCGAGCTCCTCACCCTATCTCTAAGGGAGCGCCCGGCCACTCTGCAGAGGAAACTAATTTCGGCCGCTTGTATCCGCGATCTTGTCCTTTCGGTCATTACCCAGAGCTCATGACCATAGGTGAGGGGAGGAACGTAGATTGAGGTAAATCGAGAGCTTCGCCTTTCGGCTCAGCTCCTCTTCACCACAACGGTCCGATACAGCGACCGCATCACTGCCGACGCTGCACCAATCCACCTGTCAATCTCACGCTCCATCCTCCCCTCACTCGTGAACAAGACCCCGAGATACTTGAACTCTCCCACTTGAGGCAGAGACTCCCCACCCACCCGGAGAGGGCAATCCACCTTTTTCCGGTCGAGAACCATGGCCTCAGATTTGGAACAGCTGATCCTCATCCCAGCCGCTTCACACTCGGCTGCAAACCGCCCCAGTGCTGCAGGTCCTGGTTCGATGGAGCCAACAGGACAACATCATCCGGAAAAAGCAACGATGAGATCCTGTGGTCCCCAAACTGGACCCCCTCCGGCCCCTGACTGTGCCTAGAAATTCTGTCCATAAATACAATGAACAGAACCGGTGACAAAGGGCAGCCCTGGCAGAGTCCAACATGCACCGGGAACAGGTCTGACTTACTGCCGGCAATGCGAACACAGCTCCTGCTCCGGTCATACAGGGACCGGACAGCCCTTAGCAAAGGGCCCCGGACCCCATACTCCCGGAGCACCCCCCACAGGGCACCATGAGGGACACAGTCGAATGCCTTCTCCAGGTCCACAAAACACATGTGGACTGGTTGAGCAAACTCCCATGAACCCTCGAGCACCCGATGGAGGGTATAGAGCTGGTCCAGTGTTCCATGACCAGGCCGAAAACCACACTGCTCCTCTTGGATCCGAGGTTTGACTATCGGTCGAACTCTCCTCTCCAGTACCCTGGCATAGACTTTACCGGGGAGGCTGAGGAGTGTGATTCCCCTGTAGTTGGAACACACCCTCCGGTCCCCCTTCTTATACAGAGGGACCACCACCCCGGTCTGCCAGTCCAGAGGTACTGTTCCCGACCGCCACGCGATGTTGCAGAGGCGTGTCAGCCAAGACAGCCCCACAACACCCAGAGACTTCAGGTACTCGGGACGGATCTCATCCACCCCCGGAGCCTTGCCACCGAGGAGCTTTCTAACCACCTCAGTGACTTCAGCCAGAGGTGTGAGTTGAAGGCCACACCGACAGAAGGTTCCGCCAGACGTTCTCAACAGACCCTCATGATACGCTTGGGCCTGCCAGGTCTTTCTGGCTTCTCCTCCAGGTCCAGCGGACCCAACTCACCACCAGGTGGTGATCAGTTGACAGCTCTGCCCCTCTCTTCACCCGAGTGTCCAAGACACACGGCCGGAGGTCAGATGACACGACAACAAAGTCGATCATCGACCTCCGGCCTAGGGAGTCCTGGTGCCACGTGCAATGATGGACCCACTTGTGCTCGAACATTGTGTTCGTTATGAACAGACCGTGGCTAGCACAGAAGTCCAATAACAGAACACCGCTCGGGTTCAGATCAGGGAGGCCGTTCCTCCCAATCACCCCTCTCCAAGTGTCACTGTTGTTGCCCACGTGGGTGTTGAAGTCCCCCAGTAGAACAACGGAGTCCCCGGTCGGTGCACTGTCCAGTACCCCTCCCAGAGACTCCAAGAAGGCCGGGTACTCTGCACTGCTGTGTCTCTCACTGTGGTGTAGGCCGACACCACAGTGAGAGACCTGTCCCTGACCTGAAGGCGCAGGGACGCAACCCTCTCATTCACCGGGGTGAACTCCAACACCTTGGGGAACCTTGGGGAAAGACCTGGCCACCAGGCGCTCACCATTGAGCGCCCACCCCAGGCCTGGCTCCAGGGTGGGGCCCCGGTGAAGCCGATCCGGGCGATGTATGTTGCCTCTGTATGGTACTCATGTTTTTATTTATTTATTGTTATTATTTAGTTATAAATTATTTATTTTCTTTTTATTATATATATATAATAAAATAGCAGTTTCATACTTAATACTTCATTTTAAGTATGAAACTGTCCATGCCTTTGTTAATTCCCGCATAGACTACTGTAATGCACTCTATGTGGGGATGAATCAAGCTGGTCTTCACCGTTTACAGCTCGTGCAAAATGCTGCAGCTCGCCTGCTCACTAACAGTCGGAAACATGACCGCATCACCCCTGTCCTGTACTCCTGGCTCTGGCACTGGCTCCCTGTTCAGTTCAGAATCCATTTTAAAATTTTTATGTTTGTTTTTAATGCAGTTAATGGTCTTGCACCTTCCTACTTGTGTGAGATTTTGACCCCTCACAAACCCAGCAAAGCTCTACGATCTGCTGGGCAACATCTGCTGGTGGTCCCCCGGTCCCGGTGCAAACAGTGGGGTGATCGTTCTTTTGCAGTGGCCGGTCCAAAACTCTGGAACTCTTTGCCCATTGAGTTACGTTCCATCACTGACCTGCCTTTGTTCAAAGCTAAACTTAAAACCTACTTATTTAAAATGGCTTTTAACACTTTAACCCTATGACACTTTCTTTATTTTAATTGGTGTAATGTGCTTTGTTGACATATGTGTATGATGTTTATTGTTTTTTATCTTGTTTTATTGTTGTGCAGCACTTTGGTTAGGTTTGGCTATTGGAAGGTGCTATAGAAATAAAGTTGATTGATTGATTGATTGATTGATTGATTGATTGAAAATGCAATGCTACCTGAACACACTTTTTAGTAGCAAAGCAGTTTCATACTTAAAGTGCTGCAGGATTTTCCCATACTCCCAACTTAATTAAATATGAAACCACCAAGCCGGGTGCGTACCCATGTTCCCCTTTTCCTTATACAAAAGGTACCAGGGACATAGGGCACACCACCAAGCAATCCAGCTGCTAATTCTAAAGTGAGTTACCTGGCTCTGTGTCCATGAGTGGGACACGGAGCCGTACTCTGACTAAGTAGGGCCGGGGGATTACAGGGTACTATTATGTCTAATATAAAAAATGAATAGTTTGTGGCTGCACTATGATTAAAAAATGAAAGAAATTAAAAGGGAGTCTAAAAACTTTTTGAGGTGACTGTAGAAGCTTGTTGCTTAGTTTGTTAACTTCATATGGATTTAACACCAAAATGTCCCTGGCATCAATTACAGAGAACATGTTATGGTTACGTTAAGGTGTTCATTTACCTCCAAATAGATTTTTAAAAATCACTATGTATATCACTATATATATACATATAAACGTGTTTCTCACCTTCCACGGTGGTTGGTCTCTCACCCTCATCAGCTCGGGTTCTACCAGAGGCCTGGGAGCTTGAGAGTTCTGCGCAGTATCTTTGCTGTTCCAGTACTGCACTTTTCTGGACTCGGATGTCTGTTGTCCTTCCTGGGATCTGCTGTAACCACTCATCCTGTTTGGGGGTCACGGCCCCGAGTGCTCCGATCACCACAGGCACCACCGATGCTTTCACCTTCCAGGCCTCTCCAGCTCTTCCTTGAGCCCCTCTTATTTCTCTAGTTTCTCGTGTTCCTTTTTCCTGACATTACCATCGCTCGGTATTGCGATGTCCACCACCACGGCTTTGTTCTCTCACTTATCCAGAACCACGATGTCTGGTTGGTTCGCTATCACCATTCTGTCAGTCTGTATTTGGAAGTCCCACAGGATCTTGGCTCATTCTCCACAACCTTTGGAAGCATTTCCCACCTTGATCCTGGGGTTTCCAGCCCGTACTCTGCACAGATGTTTCTGTACACTATGCCCGCTACTTGGTTATGTCGCTCCATGTACGCTTTCCCTGCAGCATCTTACACCTGCAGTTATGTGCTGGACAGTCTCAGGCACTTCTTTGCACAACCCACACCTTGGATCTTGTCTGGTGTGGTAGATCTGGGCCTCTATTGCTCAGGTGCTCAAGGCTCCTGTGCACTAGGATGAGCCTCTGTGTGTCCTTCAGACCAGCCCTCTCCAGCCATTAGTAGGATTTCTTGATATCAGCCACTTCAGTTATGTTTCCGTAGGACGCCCCATGTAGGGTAGTACTTGAGGAGTACATGGAAGACCTCTGAGAATTCCAGTTGGTAAGAACTGACTTCACTTCACCCATGTTGCCCAGTATGAACGTGGAGTATGTGTGAGTGTTGGTGATGGTCGATGAGGCTAATGGTGCAGATTGGCAGCCTTGATGCCATCATTCTGCCCCAGGGCAACTGTGTCTACAGTAGTGTCTTAAAATCACTGGAGTGTGGAGTGAATGAAGAATGCACTGTAAAGCAACTTTGAGTGTCCAAAAAATTGCTATATAAATATTACCAATTATCCAAATGTTTTCCGTTGTTTTCAATTTGTAAAATGAAGAACACAGTCTAAATATGCATGGCCTGTGTGTTAAACATGCATGAATGAAATAAAACACAACTCTAAATATTTTTTTGATGAGAAAACATTATTAACAGATCCGAAAATAGTGTGATGATATAATAATAATAATATAATAAAAACAAAATACAGTTTCAGTTTTCTCTGTCTTGTCATAGCTGTTGTGCAATATAGATAAGTGTTGGTCTTTGTTTACATGGTTGCTAGGTAACAGAACTGGAGTTACCTCTGCATATGTCACATATATAAAATCTATGTAATACTATCTAGTAAAATGATGTTAACAATTCTTTAGTTAAATAAGTAGTCTGTCCTGTCATGTGTGCTTTTTGCACATCTTCTTGTTCAACATTGTGGGATGACTTTTCACAGTTGTTACATAAAGACCCACCCAACTCATACCGGTGGCTTTGTGAGGTGTGTCGACTGGCACACTGCCGCTGTTTCAGACGCGCCCAGAGCCCCCACCTTACCCATGCCCAGCCCTTATACTGTATGTTCACATTGCTCAGTCCATCTAGACTTAAGGGTTCACAACACGCACTCTCCCCACAATTTGGAGTGGAGTCTTCTGTTATTTAGTTTTTCAGTCCAATTTTACTTCCATTTTCCCGTGACAAAATTTGGAGAAAATATCCTACTGTGACCAAATACTTATTAAAAAAATAAATGTATTACAAATAGGAGTATCTATTTAAACAGCTTCATAGAATTGAGTAAAGGCTTTCAAAAGATGTTAAAATGGCACCTTATAGCACCTTCAAGAGTAAATACTGGGCTGAACAGGTTGTGTGAAGATAGTTATGCAAATATATTTACAATTTTTGCAGCAAACAAGGCCAAAGACAATGAGCTGAAAACAGCAAAGAATGAGTGGCAATTTTAAATTTGATGTAATACCAACCAATGAAAGTATACACCAAAATAATAGTTAACTTTAAAGAGAAAGACTATGGCTGGCTATTGAGCCAAATTAAGTTAGCAGTACACATCAAACATGCATTCAATTTGTTTAATATCACAAATCTGAAATGCCTTAACCAAAGTAAACACAGTCTGCTGGAGGAGACTGTGAATATGTAGAGGTTATGGACTACGGACAGTTTTACTCAGTTTTACTTCATTGTAGATGCAGATGTCACTCTGAGACTTGGGCTTAAATGAATAAATAGAGTAAGCAATAAATAAAAGTCAGTTTTCATAAGCAGCCATGTTCATTTTGATATGGACGGTCTATGCATGTAAAAGGTCCAAATAAAATATTGCCCACTTCACTCATTGCACACTTCCCATCATTGCACAGTCCAAAAAATTACGCAATCACAATTATTCAACACTCAGTTCGGCCACACATTGAAGATATGTACATTTTATAGCACCCCCTTTATATTTTTCCCATACATGCAAACATGTATCCATAGAAATTCTATTAAAAACACAATGCCACTATAATTGATGGCATGTTTGGCTTGACCATAACCAGTTTATTTTGGCTAATGCACCTGTCAATCACCATCCATCCGTCTTCTTCCGCTTTGTCCAGCTGGGTCGCGGGGGCAGCTTGCTGCCCAATCCTCATAGTACCTGATCCCCCCCATGAACCCCTCTGTGAGTGGTGACCCACAGGAGGGTGGACATCATGGTCCTTGGTGTTAGTTCATAGGGGTGGCACCTGTCAATCACGCCCATCTGAATTCAGGGAGATTCACTGTCAGAATCAGAATCAGAATCAGAATCAGAATCATTTATTAATGGCCACACAACAAGTTGGTGGAATTTGTTTCCAGTACAGCAAGAAATGCTCACATCTTCTGTGTCTGTTGTAGAACAAAACAAATTTACAACACACTTACACGATACAACACACACAACAGATAAATATCCAGTTATGAACAGGATTGGTTTAGACTCCGAATGGCAGCGGGAAAGAAACTATTCTTGAATCTGACAGATTTGGATATGATGGACCTGTAGCGCCTCCCAGAGGGCAGGAGTGTGACCATACGATTGAAAAAGTGTGTAGTCTGGACATCCGGCAAGTAATTTAGGCAAAATAAATCTCAAGTAACAGTGAGAAATGTTTATAATTTAAAAGGTATTTACATTGTAATCGGTTTCTTTTATCATAATGTAAAAAAGTTTTTAAAATTTTCAGTTTGTTCAACTTCATGTGATATTATGACATATCATACCTCTTGTTTAGAGCTTTACACCCCACGCTCTCAGCAGTAGCGCTGACACTGTTTGCCAGCAGATTCTCTCACATTAAAAGTGGGAGCAGGTCTTGACTGCTCTCTGACTTCCACCCTTGACGTCACCTGTTTTGTGGAGACGAAAATCAGATGATGTGACGTATCATTTTATCTTGAAACATTTGAGGCCATATTTTACAATCAGCATGAATGGAGGTGCAGCACAGAGAGAGCTTTAGGCCGTATAATCTGTATGTCTGTCGAGGTACGTACAAAATTATTTCTTAAAGCAACAATCTGAACAAAGGCCATCACACAATAAAGGATTTTTTAGTTGTAAACAATTTTTAAATGTATGATTAAAAAATGCAGACCAGAGACACAAAGATAAGCATATAGTGGCAAAGCTAGTGTAGAATCAGCAGCCATTTTCCAGTCTACGCTTCTTATTATTTCTTATATAAAGCACTTTGAATTACTTTGCGTACAAATTGTGCTATACAAATAAACTTACCTTGCTTTACTCATACTTGTGACTACTGTGGACCCAAATGAGCACTAAGCTCACCTACAAAGCCCCTGCAACATCAAAAATAGCCAAATGTAGCTGACGCTCCTTCATGATTGGAGCCACTTTTTGTTGTTACCGTTTAGGCAGCAATCAAGCCTCCGTCAGCTCAAATACAGGGTCTCTGAGTGCTGCTGATCGATTTACAGAAAGATCTGAAAGAAAACACGCTAACCATAGCTAACCTCACCATGTCTGTGACGTATAACTCAACCTATATGAAAGATAGTAAGGGGAAAAAAAAGTTGGAAAGAGGAAAGTTGGAAACAGAGTGGTTGGCTGCTTTTGTGGCTATCTGGCTCACACACTGAGCAGTTTTTAAACTTTTTGTTTTGTTTTTTTGAGCTCAGTTTTAACATTTTAACCAACTAAGAAGTGCAGCATTTGCAGCAAAGGACACAAGTAGGGACTGTTGGATTGTTTTTCCTGTATCCATGGAGACCGTGCAAGAGGCTAATAACTAAGGAGCTAGCAATGGGCATTTGAGACGCTACAGGATTTTTACATCATATGTGGCAGCAAATGTGGCAGACTAAGATAAAGACCTTTCCCTTTGTCTTCATCTGATTCCCCCCTGGACACTGTTGTGATGACACAGGAAGCACACTTTTGGTCTCCTCAAACTGCCCTGACACAAGTCTGGTGACCCTACCTGACTAGTCCTCCTGTTTAACTGCACTGACACTTTTGACTCTCTTTCTCATTTAAAGAGAAGAATGCATAGCTAGAAAAAGCAGCAGCAGAGTTGGAAATTTGAACAGCAGAAGTGATAGAGATACAAGAGGAAATGTAATTTAAATGCAAATGCATTTTTATTTTATGTTTTATTATTTTGTTATTATATTAATGTACAGTATCAGTATGTAATATGTATGTTATGTCATTCACCTAACTAGGCTGTAGTTTATGCAATGGTGGGAGCTGCAGCCTGGCAGGTGGTTGTTTTTTTCTTTGTACTAAAATGCCCAATACATGATCCAATGAAGGTCACACTTCATCAAACAGCGACTGCTCATGTGTCTGCACTGTACACAAATTCACTTTATTGATTAGTAACAATAGATTTGTCTAAGTAGTCCAATAAGCACAAAGGGAGCCCTCGTGTCCATGAAGTAACTCCAGAGAACTACCCTCACTCTGGTCCAGATACTGCAAGAGTGGCGTCAGTGAAAGTGGAATACATACAAACAGCGGAACGTTTCCCTGTTGCCTACAAACACCAGCACAGCGCACATGCCCAATGTGACTATTACTAAGCCCTTTGGTTCACCACATTGAAATAAGAGCGTCCTATGTATTTAGACATGGGATATTGCTTTAAAAAGTAGGTTATTACTTTTTACAATATGATGTTTATACTTCTCGAGCTTTCCATAAAAAATAAAAATAAAAAAATAAACCATAATCTGCACAAAATAGCTATCGTTTTGGGCATATAGCAGTGCGATATCAAAATATCGGATTGATACATGCCCAAGAAGATAGCTATTTTGAACTCATTCAAAGTGGACAAACCTGTTCTCTCTGGGAACAATGGAAGCTGTCGGTGATCGGCAGTCAGAAGGAAACCCACAATAACAACATACAATGCATTTCGGCCTCGAACATGAATTTAGTCAAGAAACTGGCAGTGAAAAATGTGAATTACTTATCTTTATGTGGGACACTACACTAGCAATGCAGAATCAAATGTAAACCTTATCTCAAAGTTGTAAATCATCTCATGGATGTGTGTGTGTGTTCATACATATTATACATGTAAAATCAATACAAATGTGCATGACTCAGATCTATGTTAAGTATTCAAAGATCGAGCCTGAACACTTCAGTTTTGTTTATTTAAGAGCAAAATTAACTTTGTGCCACTTCTTGTTTCATGTTGGCCCAGTAGTCACTTAAATATAAGCTATTGGGTCAACAAATAAGTTGACTGTAAAGCAAAGAAAAAGATATAAGAACGCACATTATACAAACGATTTACATTCCCATTTCTCTAATGCCTAAATACCTCATTGGAAACAGAGATGCAGTTAATAAAGGTTAATAAAGTCTATTTTCCGAATACAGACATTATTTTAAGTGAGAAAAAAAATACATTAAAAATGGTCTTACTCTCAATGTGACAAAAATGTGTTTAAAAGGGAATTAAAGTATACGTGTTCTTTAAGGAATGCTAAAATGTATTGTCCCTAAAAGGTACAGTGTCACTTTTTTTAGTAATTTTGTTTTACTTATTTTCAATAGGTTCTTCAGGGGCCTTTAACAAAGCACAACATGGTATGTAATTGATCTAAAGAAATCTCACTCCATGTCCCAAGTCAAACTCTGCTCAAACTCAAATTTCTGCATTCACACTAATAAACTAACATGATTTCTATTTAATAACAACTTTATTGTGTGGTAACGCTAAGCTGATAAAAAGTCTCAGTTCTGCTTTCTTAACCTCTCTGCTTAGCTTTACACTTTCCTATTTCCTATAAACATAAATTAAAATAAATCCGTGTTTTTAGATATTTTAGAAGTATATTGCTGTAATTGGTTTAGTGCCTTGTTTACAGACTGCAGGATGGTTTGGTTTATTTCTTTATCTCTTGTAGGAATCTGAGCAGCACAACTGTGCTGAAGATGACCCAGTGACACCGCAGCCCATGTCAACCAGCCAAAATCCAAAATACCAACTGTTTCTTAATAATGATCTGAAGACCAATGGCACAGGCTCCAGAGAGCAGGACATAAACTTCAATAGTGGGACAGCAGGGGGTGAGAATGGGCCCAGACCCCGCTGGGAAAGCACCAGACTGGGACTTAACAGCTACAGAGGATCCCTGGAATCACTTATGTCACGGGACTGGGACACCACAACAGACCGGGTAAGAAACTTGACCATGAAACTTTCAAAACAGAACTAATTTATTCATTGTTTGCAGTAGTCCAAACGTAGTCCTCGCTTTCCTAATGCATGCCTAGCATCCAAATTATTTTCCAAAATGAGTTTCTAATAGCTTCTCCCAATTTTCCAGAGCTAAAAATCGCTCGCTTTCTAACATCTTACTTTCTGATTTGTGGACCATAAAATTATTAAATTATTATTTATTAAATAGAATAGAAACGCAGAGAGCTACTTTAACTACACTGATATACCTGTCCTAGGGTTAAACCTTTCAACAGTGGGTACAGCCATGGTATTTATTTGGTTCTCTTACACTATTCTTACACTAGTGTACACAAACACGAAGTGTCTTGCCCATGGACACATGGATTGACCTGTGGTAGCTGGGATTGAACTAGTAACCTGTGGGTCATTGGATCTAACCCATACATCTATTATCATCATAATAATAATTCATTTCATTCACTCCACACTTTGTGGTGCTAAGCCACAACCACCCTATATAAAATATATATTGCCATCACCTATTGGACTAGTGGCCAATCCATTGGTACTGCAGCAAAAAAAAAAAATCCTCTGCAGCCCAGACAGCATTTTTTTCCATAGAGCTCAATGTAAACACAAATGGCTTGCATTTGCAGACAGGGTATTTTCAGCTTTTAGAAAGGTCAGATTGCATGGTGATTTTTGCCTATTTTTACTATTTAAACTATTTCTCTGTTAAAAATTGAATTTGTGTTAAAAGTAGAATTTTTCATCTTTAGCTTCAGCCTGTTCCAGTCCACTCGTTGCTCTTGCGATGTGGTATTTATAAAACTTCCCCGAGGCACAGCACTTTGCCTGTCTCTGCTCCAAGTGGTATGTGCTCTTGGAAAAGTCTGAGACATGGGAAAAGGGCGACACTTGTGGAGAAGAGCATGAAGTGAAGAGAGTTTGAAGTAGTATTTAATCTAAGAAGTCATCAGGAAATATATCTTATAAAAAATTACATTCCCATTTCTGCATTTAAGCAGATGTTGACCAAAACACGGAGAAGGGCCGTTTATTACATTCTTTATTCTCAACAGTGTTATGCATTCGCACCCTGGTGCATCACTGGCTCCCCAACACAGGAAAGTTATTGACGCTATGCTTTTTTAAGTCCCCTTAGACCTCCTGGCCTACAGGATGGCATTGTGATTCCTACTACCACAAAGGAATACTGGTGTGTCCTTGAGCAAGACACTTAGTCTGCCTCACCCCTAATGTCTGTGTAGACTGGTATGTGGATGGAATAATTCAATGTGGTAAAAACACAGACAACTCCATGTAAAATCCATTGACAAGTTACATGCAAGGAAGACATTTTTTCTGATGAAGAGTTATAACTTTGTTTCAGTGTGCCATATATGCTGTTGCAATATTGAAATGATGATTGTTTTTAACAAATGTCTCACAATGGCTTATGAAGTTACTCCTGTCTCTTCTCGCACACATTTTTCTATTTCGTTCATCCTGTCTCATTAAAAAGCAGACAGCATACACACATATGGCTGACCTTCGTCCACCTGGCGAAGTTATGTGCTCCCTTACAGATAAGACTGATGGGAAACGTACTCCCCGAAACTGGATGTCGATAAGAGAGCTTCAAAGCAGAAGTTATTAAATGGAAATGTACTAGGATTGAAGAGGAGGCGGACCAAGAGGCGTTTACAATATTTGCATATTCATGATGAAATGTTTTAAATAGCTGGGTTAGAGTTATGTTCGTGGTCACTCGGTTTGCTCTGCGGGGAATCCACGCTTAGACTGTTTCCCAGGGAATCTCGTAACCCAGCATGCTGTATTAGAAATATTGTGAGGTGAATAAATTGGCTTGAATTGAACTTCACGAATCCTGGTCTTCAATCTGGTATGTGCTAAAATGCGTTTAGGGAGATCTTGTTACGACGTCGAGTAATTGGAGTCCCCTATTTCAGTTTTGAACAGCGACACCTTCTGATTGTATTTGTTTGAGTTTAAGATTGGAGAAAGAGGACGAGATTTCTTCACTGATCTAAACCATCATTGAAAATCTTAAATATAATTCTTGATTATGTTTCAGTGCAGTTAGTGGTCTGGCCTCTCATATGCTCTTTAACTGATCTAATATGCAAAATAGTTAATATTATGGCCTTGTTTGTGGCACAGATGGGTATGAGTGACAGTTCATCTCGAGTCTTCAACAGTCCCTACTCCACTACTGCTTCTGTGGACTATAATCCTACATTTCGCATGTCGGAGCATAAGGTTAGTGGTCAATCTGCTGCTTGTTTTCAATCATTTATAATACTGTTGTTCTGTTACACATGCCGTGCTTTCAGACAGGTAACCGTGCTAGATGTCGTGCCCGGAAGGTGCTGTTGATTTGACCCTGAACTGTTTTTGCTCACAGTGTGATTCAAAACTGGTTGCATATGCGTTTTGATGCTTGCGGCTCAGTTGTCTATAAAAGTCTGATTATTGAGCCAGAAATGATAAGGAAAAGAAGCTCAGTACATTTAGGAGTGAATATCTGAGTGCATATTTGTGCGTTAACTTTCAGGTAGCAGGTGGTATGTCTCCAGCTACCTCTGAACTGAACTTGTACAACTACAATGGACGCAGCATTAGTCCAGTGCCCTCTGTCACGATGGGTGCTGGCCGGACACGCTTCTCCACATACGAGACACTAAGACGCAAACCTGAAATCAGTGCTGCTGTAAGAAATAAAGTCACCATTTTCAAAGAGGTCAAAAACAAAACTTTACTAAACTGAGCATGATTCTCTTATTGTTTTATCTTTAGGTGCACCCTTCCACACACTATTCGGTGCGTTCTGCAACTTTGGGGAATCCAAACAAGAAAGATTACATTGAGGAGTTGACTAAAGAACTAGATGCCTGTCAAAAGGTGAGCCTTCTGCATTCTTTAGAACAGTGGTTCTTAACCTGGGTTCGATTGAACCCCAGGGGTTCGGTGAGTCAGTCTCAGGGGTTCGGCAGGGGTCAGACACACATCCAACTCATATGATTCGTGATGACTCGCCCCGTTTGGCCGTTATTGGCTGCAGGAAATTTTGTGCGCGCAATAATCTTGTGACTGTCATGATGGTGTCGTGTAATTTCTTTCTTAATATTTTCCCTTCATACTAACTATGTCGAGCAAAAAAAGAAAGTGGTCGGACGAATACGTGCAATATGGATTCACATGCGTGCACCAATAAAATATATATATACCTATGTTCTGAATTTGAAAAAAAACATTTATTTTTCCAATTAAGAAGGGTTCGGTAAATGCGCATATGAAACTAGTGGGGTTCAGTACCTCCAACAAGGTTAAGAACCACTGCTTTAGAATAACAGACACCGCCGTTAGGTATGAAAATGTAGAGGTAAAAAAATAATTTACAAATACAAAGCACGACAAAATTGTACAAGCTTGGGGGCTTGGATGAGAATGAATGGTTAATTCTACAGCTCAGTTGGAGGTTGGGACATATGTTTGAGTGGATGATCTATTCATCATTTTAGATCTTGTGAATGGGGCATGTCAGAGAATTAATTCATTCCCAGTCTGAACAACCGTAGTGCAGTAAACGACAATAATTATAAATGGTAATAAAGGAGACACAGACTGCAAAGCATATACAACCACAGGGTCCACAAAGTCCACAATGACACAGCTTCTCTATAAATGTTCTGTTGTTCTGCAGAGGAACCAGTTTTTGGAGGCAGAGAGTGTGGAGATGGAGAAAGAGAGAAACCAAATAAGGTGAGAAACTTTTATGTAAAGATGTCACAAGGGTAAAAAAAAAGTTATAACTAGAAGATTAATAAAATGTGTCCATAAATATACATATTAATAAATGCCTTTGACAAAAATCACAAAGGTTTGAAATGCGGGGCTTGCTGGTGAATAATGAGGACCTTCTGAGAACTAATACTCAACTGACCAATGAGATCAAGAGAACGAGAGAACAAATTTTGGAGATGGAAAAAGAGAATCAGGCTATTGCCGAGCGCTGCCGGGAGATGGAGGTCAGTCCAGAGTCCACTGTGCAGTCTACTGGTATGTCACCTTGGGTTAGTGCTAGACAGTCGGTTCTGGAGAGCTGGAGGTGATGACGTAGTGGTGGTTCTCATGGTAATGTGTACCTTTTTGTTGCTATGAGCAGTAGGGTGCATCAGTTGCCCCCTTTTTTTTAAAAATCGAGAACTTGCAAACGGCCCTAATGTTTTAGTGTTCCATTCAACTAGAAAAAATTCCTGGTAAATTTTTTTGTAATTCGAATGTCATCTACCAGGTCCACATCCCTTGTAAAATTCTGGAAATTTCTAAAAAAAATCGTTAAAAATGAGAGATCAACAGAAACAGTGGTAATTTTCGCTCCTAACCCAAATACTGCACAGTCTTGGCGGGTTATTGGTTTAGGCTGCTCCATGCGAGCCTTCTTACACCTGTGTTCTGACATTTCTTCTTTTAATAACTACACTGTAACACTCCAATTCTGAAAAACATAAAGCAAATATGTGGTTCTACCGCTTTCTAAAGTCTACCGAACCTGCCTATTATGAAGTTTGGGCAATGCCCCAGTGTATAAGACAGTATAGGCCTATACTGTCTTATACATTGGGACATTGGCCAAACTTTGACCTCGATGTGGACCCGGTAGATCAACTCGGAATTTCATAATTTTTTTTCTAAATTTTTTTCTCAGCGAATGGAACACGAAAAGTATAGGGCCGTTGTAAAGTTCTGATATCGGGGCAACTGATGCACCCTAATGAGCAGCCCTACACTAATATTAGTTTATGTTTCATGATGGTTTAGGTTGATATAAGGTTATAAGGCAAGCATAAGAGTTAATCATAACAATATTCCTTCATGACTTCAAATGATGACCCATTGCAGCAGTGTGTATCCCAAGCACACTTTCGAGCACCAAACTTAAACTTTTCTCCCATTTGGACATTTCTTATCTGATTGTAGATGTCTTTGGTCAGATTTATTCAACTATCAGTTAATCTGGATTTGACAACATATACTTCAGTAAAGAAAAGTTGATGTGTTGTGTTGATCCTTTTCACCATCTTATAAATAGTTGAAAGGGAAAGCACAAAGCCGTGTTAAGATTTTTCTGTCTCTTAACCCCACAAAACAGCTAAATGCGAGAAAAACCAGTATTTGGAGGCTTGCCCAAGTTAGGGTTATAGCAGGTGCTGACAGATCTGGTAACAGATATAGGGTTATGTCTGCTGACGAAAACTTGTGCCACAACATCAGTGTGATTCATGCTGCACATCGCATCACTCTGCCTTTAGCAGGGCAAGTGATGCGATGTGCGGTAGTTTCATGAGCATGAACCACACTGATGTTGTGGCACAAGTTTTCGTCAACAGATATAGCAACAAATGAAAGTAAAATGGCAAAGTAAATATGGTTTGTGTTAGGAATGAATGCCCCTCTTTAATTCATTTAATTCAGTTGTTCAATTCAGTTGTTAATAAACATACACTCACATGCATTTACTAAGAATAAACCTGGTCTTATATGTTAAGCTATAGTATTTGGCTTTTTTTGCAGACTGAGGTAAAACAAGCCCGGGAGATAATGGTGGAGGCCAACAACCAGGAATATGCTTTTAATTTCCTCCAACAGTCATTGAAAAACCAGATTCAAGATGCAGAGGTAAGATGCATTTAAACTAAGCAAAAAAAAAAAGGTAAAATCTGAGTCTTAGCTCTGGAGTTCCAATGCAGATATAATGCTAAATTAGGGTTAGGGTTAGTCCAATCTGGGTATGCTTGTGTTGTTGAGTATTATACTCCTTAGGACTTAGGCCGAGATAACAAGGACTGAGCTGGCAGTAAGTGCCCTTGATACAGCACTGAGAGTGAATTTATCTAACAGTATTTAGCTCCATTAGCTCTTTAACCTCCTGAGCCCCGAGCTTTTGTCTGTGCATTTTTCATTTCTTCTTGCTATTTGGGATAAGTAGGACCTACTAAGTAAGTCTTCTGTATGACACCATTGGTTAAAAAATGTAAAAACATTAAAATGTATAAATAAATTACAAAAAACAAACAAACAGCAATTAGCTGTTTATTTCAAGCCCTAAACCTGCCAAATGTGACGTAGGTCGACCGTGAGCGGGTTGGGGTTCAGTGAGTGAGGTTAAAAACACACAAAAAGGCCTGAAAATGTGGTCCACAGTTTGAATTTTTTCTGGTTTTCAATCGTTACAAAAAAAAAGTCGAGGTGCAAAAAGTGGAGACAGGCAGCAGTTTCCCTATAGCAGCAGAAACATCCAGCAATTTATAACTGTAAACTCATCTAAATATTCCCAAGTTTACCTAACAACATGTGCAATCAATAATATAACACAGTCCCAATGTCTTCAAACGAGGACATTTCCTGATGCTCTCGTCTGCTGTGGTCAAGAAAATGGGTCAGATTTTAATGCCAAATGAAGAGACATTAAGATACATGAAGAGACATTATTGTACATAAATACATTGGTTTTATTCATAAATTTTGCATCTAAACTTTACCATGCAGTTTTTTTTTTTACTTTCGGGAGCTGCTGTAGAGGTTTTTAGTTGATTACAGGTGAAAGTTTAAAATAATTGAAAATCATGGTGCTAAGAGGCAAAAATGTAATGTCCTCGTGTGGGGCCACAGGGTCTCAAGAGGTTAAAACAGGTAATTTACTTTGTTCAGAATTCCTCAGCGCCCCCTCGTGTCCCACATTTATGTCATTTAGCTGAAGTTTTCTCATGTTTTAAGCCATGTGAATTTAGCAAATGCATTTCAATGATGCATTTGGGGATTTGTTCTTTTATTTAAGGCTTACAGCGCTTTATATTGGCTTTATATGACAGTGAAGGACAGTGTAGCCTGAAAAAGGGGGTAGGACATTCAACAACTGTTTCATGACACTGAGGTTGGGATTTTTCCACCATGCAGAAAGTGACGACTGAATAGCAACAAAGGGGAGATCTTTGTTAGCAGGACATATCTTTGAACATTTCAAAAAACTGTTCTGTTTATGATAGTTGATAATATACATGAAACTAAAGAGTTATACTATTTTTTATTATTATTTATACTGTACATTCTCACTGAAAGCATCAACACTGACTCACATGGAAGGTAGCAAAAAACTAAAAAAACTAAAAATAAAAATTGCTTTTATATGTGGCATTTCTTTATCTTGACATGGCAGACCTAGAAGTGAAAACCATTCTTCTCTATGTATGCAAAATGTATAAAATATAAAGAAAAAAAAACACTGAATGAGAGGCTGTGTCAAAACTTTTGAGCGGTAGTGTATGTATTTATTTATTTCTGTGTTTATTTATTTATTTTTGCCTAATTAGGAGAGCCTGGAGAAGCAGACGCAGCATGCTCAGACTTTAGCAGAGAAGTTGTGGCATGCAGAAAGACAACTGGAGGAGTTTGAACTTGACAGAGACTCCAAGGAAAAGAAGACATCAGAACTTAACAGCACTATGCTTCGACTAGAGGATGAGGTGCAGCAAAATAAGTTGTGATAAAATTAAGATTTTATCTTAACACTTTTTAAAATTTATAGAATTGTTTGTAAGACAAAAGAAAATTGGATATTAAATAATTGTCAAGGAAATGAGAAAATCCATCTTCTCCCACTCAATCCAGCTGGGTTGCGGGAGCAGCTTTCTGCTCAATTCTCAAAGCACCTGAGAAATGAGAACATATGTTTAATAAATAATAAAGTTTAATAATGCATCAAGAAAGATTTTAGTGACATGCCACCTCCAGAAAGTTACTGTAACTTTAATATAAATACTGTTAGTGTTCAGATCCACTGAACAACAGGTTGGTTAATAAATGATGGTGTTTTGTAGCTGGCAGAGGCTCTGCAGATGGCATCACAGGCTACTGCAGAGAGGAACCTCCAGGTGAAGCTCAGAGAAGACACTCAGCTCCGAGCGGATGAGCTGGAAGAGAGTCTTCTGGCCAAGGAACAGGAGATTGAGAAACTACAGATAATGGTCACCAAGCTACAGGGAGAGGTACTGTAGCTGTTTTCATGAATACATATTACACTGTTGTGTCTACAATTAGACTGTTACCTTTATCATTGTGTTCCTGCATTTTGGGTGGAATTTTGGCTGTGGGTTGCGTGTTCAGTGAGCTATATGTTCTGTTTTTTATCCTCTTGTTTGATGCAGGTGTCTGGAAAATTAGTGGATAAGGAGCGTTCTCTGGAGGAGGAGATACAGCTGAGAGAGAGGCTGCAGTTGCAGTGCAAACAGACGGAGCGCAGCCTTGAGGACCTTCGCATGGAATTACACACAAGCAACCAAACCCGTGACGAGCTCAGTAAGCAGCTCAAAGTAACACAGGTAATTTCAAAAATATGATGAACAACTAACAGAATTCTTTTTCTTCAATAGATTCTCAATTTAAAACCAACAATTAAAAAGTATTTGAATTTTTATTTCTTTGTTTTTGTTCATGAAACAAAAACATTAAGATTTTATTTTTCATTTTTAAATTTGCTATTTGGCTTAAAGATAGATCATTCTAAACTATTTTGGAACATGGAGCCATAATAAAAATAATACCTTAATGAATGCCTCATGAATGAGACCCATTTAATCTGAACGTAAGATTCTCTTACCCTGAACGTTCATTTTCTATTTTCAGGAGAAGATAATTGATCTTGAAACTGATCTGGAGGACCTGCATGACAGTGAGCAGCGATGGGCCTCCAAGCACAAGAGAGCCATTGAACAGGCAAGACAGTACATGATCCCAGTATCTATTTTTTATGACAAACAACAAACACTGTGTTCACCTGTGCACTGGTGAACAATTGAAATGACTGAAATGACCTACTGTCCAATGAAGTTCATTTGGTCTTTCATTTATGTTATTAGGAACATAATAATATAAAGATTGACCTACTGCCATTCACTTTCATTGCCAGTATTTCAGCAGGAGCAAATACTTATAGTGTCAGAACAAATAAATCCATCCATCCATCCATCTTCTCCCGCTTAATCCAGCTGGGTCGTGGGGGCAGTTTGCTGCCCAATACTCATAGCACCTGACCCCCTATGAACCCCTCTGCAGGTGGTGAACCCACAGGAGGGAGGACAACATGGTCCTTGATGTTAGTTCATAGGGGTGCGGGCATGTTTTGGGTTGATGGGGGAAACCGGAGCACCCGGAGGAAACCCATCCAGACACGGGGAGAACATGCAAACTCCACACAGAAAGGCCCGGGCGACCCGGGGATCGAACCCACAACCTTCTTGCTGTGAGGCCTGAGTGTTGCCACTCAGCCACCGTGCCGCAGAACAAATAAATTAAACATAAAATATACATAAGTTTCTATGCTTGTGGGCACGTTGCATTGGCTTACATTCATTTCTCTGAGAGTGATCTTAACCATCAGGGGTTTCTTTAAAAAAGTAATGTTCAGGAGACATAAATGTTCACTTACAAAAACTGCTGTAAAATCATCATAGATTCATATTTTTAAATGCAGGTTTGCAACTTGAATTTTGCATGTAGTGAAAAAATGACCTCTAAAATTGAAGTTTGTGGCATTTTTAGTGCTGTTCCTAGTACTGCATTTTTCTGGACTGAGATGTCCATTGTCCTTCCAGGCTCTCTCCAGCTCTTCCTTGAGCCCCTGGTATTTCTCTAGTTTCTCGTGTTCCTTTTTCCTGACATTATCATTGCAATGTCCACCACCAAGGCTTTGTTCTCTTGGTTATCCACCACCACTATGTCTGGTTAGTTCTCCATCACCATTCTGTCAGTTTGGATTAGGCTGAATCAGAACTGGGGCAGCAGTGAACCGGTGCTTTAACTCCTTGAAGGTGGATTCCACTTCATTTGTCCAAACAAAGGAGACAGAGGTCGAGTTGCGTATAACCTTCTATAGGAATGTGCAAATCCCAAGAAGCGCCGCAATTCTTTACGACTGGAAGGGGATGGCCACTCATGGACTGCCATGACCTTAGTAGGATCCATTTGTACTTGACCCTGGGCAATGATGTATCCTAAAATGGCAAAAGAGGAAACTGACACTTGTCATCCTTTATAAACAACTTGTTTTCCAAGAGGCTTTAGAGCACTTGGAGCTTATGAGTGTTCTCCAATATGTGGGTTGTGCAACTTCAACCAAGGCAGGCCCAACACAAGAGGTGAGTGTTTGCAATCAAAAATGTGAAAATGTATACATTCCTTTTGATTACCTGAGAGATGCAGATGAATAGGGAGTGTCTTTTCCAGAACTTGAGCAAGGATTTGGCCATTGAGCGCATGTATCCAGTGGTTGTGTGTCCAGTCTCAGCTAACAAGCTACTTTAGAATCCATAAAACTCTCATTCGCCCCAGACTCATTGAGTACTGGAAAAGTTACATTACGGTCCGTAGACTGAGCGTGATTCAACTGATTCCTTCTCCAACAGAGCACCCACAGAGTCCACCTTCCTTCCCAGCACAGACACACATTTCTTGATCAGCTTGTCCAGCCGGTTCCTGTCCCTTGTGGTCATACTGCCACCCCAACAGACAACCGCAAAGAAAACAGCACTTGCTACGACAGACTGATAAAAGATGTACAACATTTCACTGCTCACATTAAAAGCTCTGAGCTTTCTCAGGAAGAACAGCATGCTCTGACCTCTCTTGTACAGAGCCTGTGTCTGCACTGACCAGTTGTCTTTGCTCCAGGTGGTGAATCTGGTAATCAGCTCCCTGTACTCACCCTCATCCCCTCCCTTCACACATGCCACAATAGCGATGTCGTCCGAGTACTTCTGGACATGGCACGTTTCAGATCTGTACGCAAAGTCTGCAGTGTATAGAGTGGAGAGAAATGGTGAAAGCACAGTCCCCTGTGGTGCCTCAGTGTTGCTCACCAAAGTCTCTGAGACACACTTCCCCAGCCGAACGTACTGTGACCTCTGAGTCAGGTAGTTATAGATCCAAGTGACAAAAGGAGGATCCACCCCCATCTTCTCCAGCTTCCCCCTCAGTAACTGAGGCTGGATGGTGTTAAAGGCACTTGTAAAATCAAAGAACATCAGCCGCACATAACCACCTGTACCATCCAGGAAGGACAGAGACCGGTGGAGTATATACAGGACAGCATCATCTACCCCCATGCTTTCCCTATATGCAAACTACAAGGGGTCCAACGGCTGCTCCACTTGAGGTTTGAGTAGTCGGAGGAGTAGACTCTCCAAAGTCTTCATTATAACAGATGTGAGGGCCACTGGTCTGTAGTCCTTTATCCCTACAGGCCTTGCCACCTTGGGCACCGGAACAAGGCACGCGATTTTCCCCCGGGTCGGGACACATCCAGTTTGAAGACTTCGGTTGAAGATGGTGTGTAAGGGCACAGCCAACTCCAATGCACATTCCCTGAGTTTTCGTGGTGAATTTCCATCGGGGCAGCCGATTTCCAACCACGAAGCTTCCTCAGCTCCAAGCGCACTTCCTCAATCATGAAGCGGACTCCATCAACCGCGAGACCGCTGGGTGGAGCAGAGCCGGTCACAGCAGCAGAGGTGGAGCAGCCGCTGGGTGGAGCAGAGCAGTGGGAGGTCACAGCAGCAGAGGTGGAGCAGCCGCTGGGTGGAGCAGAGCAGTGGGAGGTCACAGCAGCAGAGGTGGAGCAGCCGCTGGGTGGAGCAGAGCAGGTCACAGCAGCAGAGGTGGAGCAGCCGCTGGGTGGAGTAGAGCAGGTCACATCAGCAGAGGTGGAGCTGCCACTGGGTGGAGCAGAGCAGTGGGAGGTCACAGCAGCAGAGGTGGAGCAGCCGCTGGGTGGAGTAGAGCAGGTCACAGCAGCAGAGGTGGAGCTGCCACTGGGTGGAGCAGAGCAGTGGGAGGTTACAGCAGCAGAGGTGGAGCAGCCGCTGGGTGGAGCAGAGCAGTGGGAGGTCACAGCAGCAGAGGTGGAGCAGCTGCTGGGTGGAGCAGAGCAGGTCACAGCAGCAGAGGGGGAGCAGCCACTGGGTGGAGCAGAGCAGTGGGAGGTCACAGCAGCAGAGATGGAGCAGCCGCTGGGTGGAGCAGAGCAGTGGGACATCACAGCAGCAGCAGAGGTGGAGCAGCCGCTGAGTGGAGCAGAAATGGAGCAGCCGCTGGGTGGAGCAGAGCAGTGGGAGGTCACAGCAGCAGCAGAGGTGGAGCAGCCACTGGGTGGAGCAGAGCAGTGGGACATCACAGCAGCAGCAGAGGTGGAGCAGCCACTGGGTGGAGCAGAGCAGGTCACAGCAGCAGAGGTGGAGCAGCCGCTGGGTGGAGTAGAGAAGGTCACAGCAGCAGAGGTGGAGCAGCCACTGGGTGGAGCAGAGCAGTGGGAGGTCACAGCAGCAGAGGTGGAGCAGCCGCTGGGTGGAGCAGAGCAGTGGGAGGTCACAGCTGCAGAGGTGGAGCAGCCGCTGGGCGGAGCAGAGCAGGTCACAGCAGAGCAGGTCACAGCAGCAGAGGTGGAGCAGCCGCTGGGTGGAGCAGAGCAGGTCACAGCAGCAGAGGTGGAGCAGCCGCTGGGTGGATGTATGGGCAGGTGCAGAGTCGAATCTGTTGTAGAAGCGGTTGAACTCTTTTGCTTTACCCACATCACCAGGTGCCACAGATCCCTTCTCTTTACAGCCGGTAATGTCCCTCATTCCCCTCCATACTTCCTGGGTGGGTCCTCTGCAGTTTCCTCTCCAGGCCTAGTCTGGAATCCCTCCTACCCAGCCTCATAGCTCTCTTCAGGTCAGGCTGTACAGTCCTTGCCTCGTCTCGATCACCGGTGCGAAAAGCCTGTTTTTTTTCCGATTCAAAAGATGTTTCATATTGCTTTTGATCCATGGCTTGTTATTTGGAAAACAGTGCACAGTTCTCAGTGGCACCACCTAATCTGTGCAGAAGTTAATATAATCCGTGACACAGTCCACCACCTCATCAATGTTACTGTCACTGCTTCCTCCTTCTGGGCCCACGAACACATCCCAGTCAGTGGATTCAAAACAGTCCCTCAGCATGTCACTCGTCTCCGGGGTCCACTGCCTGAATGATCTACTGATTGCGGGCAGTCTTATCACACAGGGCTTGTATGATGGACTGAGCTGGATCAGACTGTGATCAGACTTGCCAAGGGGAGGCAAAGCCACCACACTGTAGGCACCCTTTAAGTTTACATAATAGAGGTCCAAAGTGTTGTTTTGTCTTGTTGGACAGTTCACATATTGTGCGAAACCTCCTAGATGAGAGCCCACAATCAACATGGTTAAAGTCCCCTGATATTACAATCAGTGCCTCTGGATGTAGTGACTGAATATTGGCGACAGACTCCTGGATGACGTCACACGCTGTCACCTGGTCCGCCCGTGGTGGAACGTAAACAACAATGGCGACGACGTGGGAGAACTCCCGTGGAAGATAGTACGGCCTAAGCCCGGCCACTAACAGCTCTACGTCGCGACAACAGCTCTTCCTTTTAACCGTGTTGTGACCGGAATGACACCACTTGTTTACCAGCATGGCAACCACCACCACCCTTCGCTTTCCCACACTTTTTCGCCATTCTGTCCGCTCTGACGAGAGTGTAGCCGGATATGCTAACAGCTGAGTCGGTGATGCTGTCTGTTAGCCAGGTCTCCGTTAGGAGGTACAAGCAATAATCCCGGTAAGATCCCTCACACTTTACTAAAGCCTCCAGCTCTTCGCACTTGTTGGGTAAAGAACTGACATTTCCCATAATTATTGATGGTACGAAAGGCTTATACCGCCACCTTCTAGCCTTAAGCTTGGCTCCAGCCCGGCATCCGCGGAAGGGCTTCTTGATTACAGACGGGATCGGATGTTTAATCCCACTTGATTTGCGTCGTAAACTCAGGAGGTCATCCCTCGAGTATTTATAAAAGCACATTTTCACAAGACATGGGAAAAACAAGACTCATTCGCTACAAACACACAGAGCTACCCCGATTTGCTGCCACCGTGGTTGGCGCATGCGCGTATGACTTAGTTGCCTCTTTGCCACTGAAAGAGTGATCAAAAACCTGCCTCATCTCAGTAGTAAATGCTGAGCAGGATGGACAGGTAGGGTTTGCTTCTCCCACACAGCAAAGGCCCAACTCAATGCATGATGTAACCAACCAATCAGGTAAGAGATCTTGGCTAAAAAAACAAGAATTAGTACGATCGACAAAATTTGATGCCTTTAGCAGTAACTGAATTGAAGCATTGGGCCAACTACAAAATTGATAAATTGACAAAAATGTCCATAGGGAATCCTGAGGGATAATCTTAACCATAATTAGGTTAAGTTTGAATAGTATTGACTCACAGCTAATATGAACTAAAATTCTTTGTTCAGGTGGAACAACTTCAACTCAAGTTTATTCAGCAAAAAGATCTTAGTGAACAAATGGAAATGGACAAGGATGCGCTGGAGAGACAGGTCAGTCACATGAGTGCCGTTCTTAAAGACTCACGCTCAAGCCTCTTTTTGCAAGTTCCATTGTCTTTTCTGCATAACGCTTTGTCAAGGCACTGTTGTGTTACAGCTGCGAGAGCTACGCCTGGAGGTGGAGGAGCTTCAAAGCTCTAGAGTGCAGGAGGATGTCATCTCCAGAACTGAGTCTAGAGTCAAAGACCTGGAGAACAGCCTGAGAGCAGAGGAGCGGTCAGTATTCACTTGTTGTCTTGTATAAAGCTACGCTATACTTCATAAAGATAAAGTGTGTCAAATGATGTCCCTGATCAAACTGGGGGTGAGTTGGAAGTTAAAGGGATTGTGAGCTTGTTAGTGATGCCTCTCAGCTGAGATGTGAGATTCAAAGAAATGCAGAATCAGGTGTCAGGTCAGTCAAACATCCCTTGGAGTGAGAATGTGGTGATAGTGGCTTTAAGTGCCAATACCTGATATCAACTCATACTACAACAGATTCAAAAAACTTTATTGATCCCATAGGGCAATTCATTTGCAGCATTCTCAGAGCAGTTCTCACTTTTCACATGCACACAAACACACACAGTGTGTCAGTCCGTTACAGACCACAAGTGGAACTTGATATAAGAATATACATATTACAGTGCAAAACATTCAGAAAACAGGTAGGGTTTGCTTCTCCCACACAGCAAATACCCAACTCAGTGCATGACGTGCACCTTTAGAATTAAGCAATTTAATAGTAGAGGGCACAAAAGAATTTGAGAACCTATTTGTCTCTCGTACTGGAGCATAAAACTGGCACCCTGAAGGCAATCAGAGAAGGCCAGAGGATGGAGGGGCTGAGCCAGGAGACACTTCGCTTTGCTCAGCACTTGTTCCTCTCACAGAGAATGCAGTTCCCTCAGTTTGACCCCTGTGATTTTTGAGCAAGTTTTAACGATGCTCTGCAGTTAGTTTTCATCCTTCAAGGACAAGGACTGAAACCACCAAATAACAGAAAAAGTAAGCAGACTTTCAATAAAAGAACATTAAAAATTGTTGAAAATTGTTTTGTTTACATTAAAAGAGTTAAGTTTTTTTACAGGTACATTCTTTGCTGCCCTCCTTTAGCAATGCTTTCAGTGTTTAGGTCAAATTTCAATGTATTGTCCATCACAGTGCCCAGATATTTTTAACTATCAACAATTTCAACAACATCACCATGGATGACATGGATGTTGGAGGTGCACGTCTAAAATCAATCACCCTGTCCTTAGTTTTGGCAACATTGAAATCAAAGTAGTTGTCCTCACACCACTGGACAAACTGCCCCAGCTCAGGGCCATTTACCGCAGAACCTGAAAGTAGCGACAGGACCGTGTCATCCGAGAATTTGATTGGGAAACTGTTTTCCTCTGAGGATCTGCAGCTGTCCGTGTACAGAATAAAAAGGAGAGGCGACAGTACACAACCCAGAAGAAATCCGGTGTTAGAGATGGCGGGAGGAGACAATTGACCATTTACAAAAACTTGTTGAACCCTGTCAGTGAAAAAGTTTCAAATCAATTAAAGAAGCTGATCAGGGAGATTAAAATCCAAAACCAGTCTTTGAATCAGGATGCTGCATTTTGTTAAAAGCACAGGAAAAGTCCATAAATAAAAGTCTCACATGGGCTCCAGTGTTTGCAAGGTGCATATAGATACTGTTGCATTCTCCACTCCCTTATTAGACTGAAATACAAATTGCATTGGGTTCAGTTTTCATTCAGCTAAAAACAAAATGTGAATCTTTAAAATCTGTTTAAAACTCTTCAAAACTATTGATGTGAGTGCCACCGGCCTGAACTCACTCAACTCCTGTGATTGTTTGATTTGGGGAGAGGTAGCCTATTACTGTTGATGTCTTCCACAGACTAGGAATTTGACCAAGGTCAGCACACATTTAAAACATACTAATGAAGAGACTAAATATAGCTTTTCTTTTGTTTAAACAAAATAAATCCAGTTGTGTTTGTAATTATTATTATTTATTCTTCAAATAACTAGAGAATAATGGTGGCCGTCAAGATGATTTCCATTTTTTATTCCAGTTATATTTAGAAATCCTATTATAAAGTGACAATTGCTAGGAAACAGTCTTTAAAAACAAGAGCAGGATTATCAGTACATTTTCAAACTGCACTGTCTCCTACATGCATCAGTCACACACCTCTTCTGGTGTCTCTTTCTCCATCTCTTTTCCAAAACCCCAAAATGCTCACAGCCGGCAAACCCACATGAGCAGTTACCTTAAGTTGAATTAAGCTGAGCTGCATAAATAGCTCCTAGATACAAGGTACACAGTACAGGATTGAAACAGATGGTGAAGTTGATCATTTGTTATTTTTTTCTTGTCTGTGAGCAGAAACAAAGCAGTCTTGACTAATACTATCAGCAAACTAGAAAGAAAAATCACAGAGCTAACAGACCAACTGGAAGAGGAGCACCGCATCTCTACTGAGCAGAAGGAACTGGTAATGTCATACTTTCTATTGACCATATTAAGCTGTTTTCTTGTTTTGTGATCCATCCATCCATCCATCCATCCATCTATCTTCTTCCACTTATCCGGGGCCGGGTCGCGGGGGCAGCAGTCTAAGCAGGGGCTCCCAAGCTTCCTTCTCCCCAGCCACTTCCTCCAGCTCCTCTGGACGGACCCCGAGGCGTTCCCAGGCCCAGAGACATAGTCCCTCCAGCGTGTCCTGGGTCTTCCCCGGGGCCTCCTACTGGTGGGACATGCCCAGAACACCTCCCGAGGGAGGCGTCCAGGAGGCATCCGGACCAGATGCCCGAGCCACCTCAGCTGCTCCTCTCGACGTGGAGGAGCAGCAACTCTACTCCGAGCTCCTCCTGTGTGACCGAGCTCCTCACCCTATCTCTAAGGGAGCGCCCGGCCACTCTGCGAAGGAAACTCATTTCGGCCGCTTGTATCCGCGATCTTGTCCTTTCGGTCACTACCCAGAGCTCATGACCATAGGTGAGGGGAGGAACGTAGATTGAGGTAAATCAAGAGCTTCACCTTTCGGCTCAGCTCCCTCTTCACCACAACGGTCCGATACAGCGACTGCATCACTGCCGACGCTGCACCGATCCGCCTGTCAATCTCACGCTCCATCCTCCCCTCACTTGTGAACAAGATCCCGAGATACTTGAACTCCTCCACTTGAGGCAGAGACTCCCCACCCACCCGGAGAGGGCAATCCACCTTTTTCCGGTCGAGAACCATGGCCTCGGATTTGGAACAGCTGATTCTCATCCCAGTCGCTTCGCGCTTGGCTGCAAACCGCCCCAGTGCTGCAGGTCCTGGTTCGATGGAGCCAACAGGACAACATCATCTGCAAAAAGCAGCGATGAAATCCTGTGGTTCCCAAACTGGACCCCCTCCGGCCCCTGGCTACGCCTAGAAATTCTGTCCATAAATACAATGAACAGAACCGGTGACAAAGGTCAGCCCTGGCAGAGTCCAACATGCACCGGGAACAGGTCTGACTTACTGCCGGCAATGCGAACACAGCTCCTGCTCCGGTCATACAGGGACCGGCCAGCCCTTAGCAAAGGGCCCCGGACCCCATACTCCCGAAGCACACCCCACAGGGCACCACGAGGGACACGGTCGAATGCCTTCTCCAAGTCCACAAAACACATGTGGACTGGTTGGGCAAACTCCCATGAACCCTCGAGCACCCGATGGAGGGTGTAGAGCTGGTCCAGTGTTCCACGACCAGGCCGAAAACCACACTGCTCCTCTTGGATCCGAGGTTTGACTATCGGCCGAACTCTCCTCTCCAGTACCCTGGCATAGACTTTACCGGGGAGGCTGAGGAGTGTGATTCCCCTGTAGTTGGAACACACCCTCCGGTCCCCCTTCTTATACAGAGGGACCACCACCCCGGTCTGCCAGTCCAGAGGTACTGTTCCCGACTGCCACGCGATGTTGCAGAGGCGTGTCAGCCAAGACCCACAACACCCAGAGACTTAAGGTACTCGGGACGGATCTCATCCACCCCCGGAGCCTTGCCACCGAGGAGCTTTCTGACCACCTCAGTGACTTCGGCCAGGGTGATGGACGAGTCCGCCTCTGGGTCCTCGGCCTCCTCTTCGGAGGACGTGATTGTGGGATTGAGGAGATCCCCAAAGTATTCCTTCCCCCGCCCAACAACACCCCAGTCGAGGTCAGCAGCTCTCCCCCCGCACTGTAAACAGTGTTGAGGGAGCACCGCTTCCCCCTCCTGAGGCGCCGGACGGTTTGCCAGAATTTCCTTGGGGCCGTCCGATAGACCTCCTCCATGGCCTCCCCGAACTCCCAGACCCGAGTTTTTGCCTCTGCAACCGCCCGGGCTGCAGCACGCTTGGCCCACCGGTACCCGTCAGCTGCCTCAGGAGTCCCCCGAGCCAGAAAGGCCCGGTAGGACTCCTTCTTCAGCTTGACGGCATCCCTTACTTCCGGTGTCCACCACCGGGTTTGGGGATTGCCGCCGCGACAGGCACCACAGACCTTACGGCCACAGCTACGAATGGCTGCATCGACAATGGAGGCTGAGAACGAAGCCCACTCGGGCTCCATGTCCCCAGCCTCCCCCGGGATCCGGGAGAAGCTCTCCCGGAGGTGTGAGTTGAAGGCTGCACTGACAGAAGGTTCCGCCAGACCTTCCCAACAGACCCTCATGATACGCTTGGGCCTGCCAGGTCTTTCCGGCTTCCTCCTCCAGGTCCAGCGGACCCAACTCACCACCAGGTGGTGATCAGTTGACAGCTCTGCCCCTCTCTTCACCCGAGTGTCCAAGACACACGGCTGGAGGTCAGATGACACGACAACAAAGTCTATCATCGACCTCCGACCTAGGGAGTCCTGGTGCCACGTGCACCGATGGACCCCCTTGTGCTCGAACATGGTGTTCGTTATGAACAGACCGTGATTAGCACAGAAGTCCAATAAGAGAACACCACTCGGGTTCAGATCAGGGATCAGATCAGTCGGCCCGTAAGCCGACACCACAGTGAGAGACCTGTCCCCGACCCGAAGGTGCAGGGACGCGACCCTCTCGTTCACCGGCGTAAACTCCAACACACAGCGGCTGAGCTGTGGGGCTATGAGCCCACACCAGCCCTCCGCCGCTCCCCGCGGCCAACACCAGAGAAATGGAGAGTCCATCCCCTCTCAAGGAGTTGGGTTCCAGAGCCCAAGCTGTGCGTGGAGGTGAGGCCGACTATATCTAGCCGGTAACGCTCGACCTCCCGCACAAGCTCAGGCTCCTTCCCCCCCAGCAAGGTGACATTCCATGTCCCCAGAGCTAGTCTCCATGTCCGGAGATCCGGTCGCCGAGGCCCCCGCCTTTGACTGCTACCAAGATCTCTCTGCACCCGGCCCCTATGGCTCCTCCCGCGGATGGTGGGTCCAGGGGAGGGCGGTCCCAAGTCGCTCCTTCGGGCTGGGCCCGGCCGGGCCCCGTGGGGAAAGGCCCGCCCCCCAGGCGCTCGCCCACGTGCACCCACCCCAGGCCTGGCTCTAGGGTGGGGCCCCGGTGGCGTCATCCTGGGCGACATAACTGGCCTCTGATTATTTCTCATTATTAGGGGCTTTTGAACCGCTCTTTGTCTGACTCGTCCCCCTGGACCTGTTTGCCTTGGGTGACCCTACCAGGGGCATAAAGCCCCTGACAACATAGCTCCTGGGATCATTCGGGCGCTCAAACCCCTCCACCACGTTAAGGTGGCGGTTCGAGGAGGGGGTGACCTATCTTATGCTGTTGTTTCCTCATCAAAATATACCTAGAGATGTTTCATTCACATGTTTAACACACAAACCTTGCATATTTTGGCAGTGTGTTCTCTCACACTGAAAACACTCAGTTCCACATTGTTATGTCATGTGACAAAACAGGAAATGCTCCATTGTGTTTTTAAATTCCACTTCACTTCACTAGAATCATTTGGATAATTTCAGCTCTGGAATTCCCAAACTCTACTGAATAAAAGTAAATATAGAGCTGTTAACTTGAAAACAACCACTTCATGATGGAGGATCAGAGGATGTAGAGATGTAGACAGACTAAAAAAACAGGATTACACAAACATGTGAATGAAACAAATCACAACTTTCTGAGGAAGTAACAGCATTCTACCATGGCTTAAAGCTCATAAGTCATGTAGTCATTTTGATAAAAAAAAAGATGTGATGATTTGCAACGACATCTGCTCCCATTGGGCATTGCCATTTTTAGTGCAGTCAGTCAGTGGACTTGTTTCTTTTATTAAGTCATTTTAGGTTAATATTGTGATTTAAAATGTCCAAATGAAAACACTGAGTCAGAAACAGTTGGTATAAATACGGGCTGTATTTATGTCAACTGTTTCTGACTCATCCGTTGGCCATAGATGACACAGAGGATGCGGACTTTGAAGAGACAGCTGAATGAGGCTGAGGAGGAGGCCAGTCGAAAGGAAGCCCAGTGCCGCTTTGCTCAAAGAGAATTGGCAGAGGAGCGTGAGGCTCGAGAACGACTACAGAGGCAACTTGTGGATCAGCAACTTCAAGCCAAGTACACTTTCACCATTATTATTTATCATGATAATTTTTCATTTTGGATTAATTCATGAATGTATGTATTTGTTTGTTTATTTAATATAGGCGTAAGGAGGCTCTAACCATGCGTCAAACATTGGACAACCTGAGAATGGACCTAAGCATTGATGATGAGGAGGAGGAAGATCTGTCTAAAATAGAAACTGTTACCAAAGTCTAGAATGTATGTATTTAAAAAAAAGAATGCTGTGAAAATGTCTTTTACCCATTAAGTAAGTAGACTGGGTTGCCTCCTTTAGTCAGATTGGTCTAGACCAACTGTTGAGATAGAAGAACATACAAGCAAGATTGTAAGACTTTTCATCAATGCGGAACCAAAAGCCATATCCTATTACAAGCATTTATTTGCAAAAGGTGTGTTTTACCTCACCTGAAACTGCATCTGATCGCATTGCAGACATTTTGGCAAACCGGGGACACTTGCATCTGTGCTTGGGTAAGAGCAGGGGCTTTTTTCTGAGGGCTTTTTCAAATAAACCATAATGACGTAAATAATGTTTGTGTTGGAGTTTGAGACTTTTTAATTGTAAGAGCACCTCAATTCTGTAATTATTCTTAAGCCATTTTAGGCCACTCCGGTCCTCACTCACATGGTGTAAGTTCTTCATTTATCCAGGACCGTTCCATTTGAACAAAATCAAAAGCATTTGCCGTAGCTTTTCAATTTGTTTAAATTTCCAAGAGACATTGTTTATTTAAAAGAAAATGTAGCCCCAAAAATGACGACAAACAGTGAAGCAACAATGGTCAATAACAGTCAGGCAGAAGAACCAAGATTCACAGAATAAAAGGAAATGGAGAATTATTCTGAAACATCCCCTGGTTTTAGACCCCTTTTGTTTCCCTGTCATTTTTGTATCCTGAACATGAAGATTTCCACACAGGAAATCCCAAATTGTTGCTCGTTCGGAAGTCTTAATGATTTTACCCATTTTACTTTCCATTCTGGAATTTGAAACTGATGACACATTTTAAAAAGTCTATATTACAATTATAAATCAATGTACTGGGGCGCTAATAATTGTACAGTGATATACTATGAATACTTTTAAAAAAATATATAATTAAATAATTTGCCATTTGTTATTGTTATGAGCAGAATATTGTGTAACTATTTTAATTATCTATTAAAAACTAATAATATAACATTCAAACCTTTTTAAAGAATTCTATTTTCATGTTTACCACGATGCTAACATTTCGTATGGCACTGTACTCTGTATAGTAGATTTTGCCATGTATTCATGCTCTCAGGAGCATTCTACAAAGAAAGGAAGATAAACAACAGGTTATGACAGTCAATGACATAACTTATTTCACCTTTACTTTAGCCTTTGAGACACAGTGTTTAATTGTGAAGATTAAGATTAAAGTATTATGTGAATCACATTGATCATGTTTTGCAACATAATTGAGACACTCTAAAGTTGTTCCAAAACTCCCTGCCTCTCACCAGTCAAATGAAGCCTATCATCTCCTCATTCTGAGGCCACTCCCACGTTTATGTCTCCTCGTGCTAAGGCCACTCCCACGTTTATGTCTCCTCGTGCTAAGGCCACTCCCACGTTTATGTCTGCTTGTGCTAAGGCCACTCCCACGTTTATGTCTCCTCGTGCTAAGGCCACTCCCACGTTTATGTCTCCTCGTGCTAAGGCCACTCCCACGTTTATGTCTCCTCGTGCTAAGGCCACTCCCACGTTTATGTCTCCTCGTGCTAAGGCCACTCCCACGTTTATGTCTCCTCGTGCTAAGGCCACACTTATTCAATAGCTAATGGGAATCTAAATGAAAACAAACTTGCAGGTTTAATATTTTGTATTCATAAAGTTTTGGGGCTTGTCTGTTAAGTTATTTGTAAATTAGCCAATGTAGTAGAAATATATATTAGCTCTTAGTATTGGAAGGGTTTCCTATACTTAAAGGAGGGGTAATTGCACATCATCAGTCTGGGCCTTGTCACTGATGTACTTGTGGAGCTTGGATGTTTCATCCTGGACAGTGGTTCCCACACTCACTAGTCCTCGGCCTCCTTCCTTCTGGCTCGCGTAGAGTCTCAGGGTGCTGGACTTGGGATGGAACCCTCCATGCAGGTCAGGAGCTTTCGTGTCTTAACATCTGTGGTCTGTATCTCCTGCCGTACGCCATACTCTTTGCTGTACTCTTTGCAGAGTACCCGGCCTTCTTGGAGTCCCTGGGAGGGGGACTGGACACCAACTCTGTTGTTCTACTGGGGGACTTCAACGCCCACGTGGGCAATGACAGTGACACTTGGAGAGGGGTGATTGGGAGGAACGGCCTCCCTGATCTGAACCCAAGCGGTGTTCTGTTATTGGACTTCTGTGCTAGTCACAGTTTGTCCATAACAAACACCATTTTCGAGGACGTGGCACCATTACTCCCTAGGCCGGAGGTTGATGATTGACTTTGTTATCGTGTCATCTGACCTCCGGCTGCGTGTCTTGGACATTTGGGTGAAGAGAGGGGCAGAGCTGTAGACCAGCTGGTGAGTTGGGTCCGCTGGTGGAGGAGGAAGCCGGAAAGACCTGGCAGGCCCAAGCGTATCGTGAGGGTCCATTGGGAACGTGTGCCGGAACCCTCCGGATTTCGGGGGAGGCTGGGGACATGCAGTCTGAGTGGGCTTTGTTCCTGGCCTCTATTGTCGATGCGGTCACTCGTAGCTGTGGTCGTAAGTTTTGTGGTGCCCGTCGCAGCGGCTATTCCCCGAACCCGGTGGTGGACACTGGAAGTAAAAGGGATGCCGTCAGGCTGAAGAAGGAGTCCTATCGGACCTTGCTGGCTCGGGGACTCATGAGGCAGCCAACGGGCCAAGCGTGCTGCAGCTCGGGCGGTCATAGAAGCAAAAACTAGGGTTTGGGAGGAGTTTGAGGAGGCCATGGAGAAGGACTATCGGATGGCCCCAAGGAAATTCTGGCAAACCGTCCTGCGCCTCGGGAGGGGGAAGCAGTGCTTCACCAACACTCCTTAATCCCACTGTTACATCCTCCTCTGAGGAGGCAGAGGCTGGGGACCCAGAGGCGGACTCGTCCATCACCCTGGCCGAAGTCACTGAGGTGGTTGGAAAGTACTTCTGAGTACTTTAAGTGTCTGGATGTTGTCGGGCTGTCTTGGCTGACACATCTCTGCAACATCGCGTGGCAATTGGGGACAGTGCCTCTGGACTGGCAGACTGGGGTGGTGGTCCCTCTGTTTAAGAAGAGGGACCGGAGAGTGAGTTCCAACTACAGGGGAATCACACTCCTCAGCCGCCAAGGTAAAGTCTATGTCAGGGTACTGGAGAAGAAAGTCCGGCCGATAGTCTAACCTCTGATCCAAGAGGAGCAGTGTGTTTTTTTATGGACAGAATTTCTAGGCGCTGTCAGGGGCCGGTTGGGGGTCTGGTTTGGGGACCACAGGATCTCATCTCTGCTCTTTGCAGATGATGTTGTCCTGTTGGCTTCATCAAACAAATGAGTTTCCTTCACAGAGTTTCTCCTCACTCCCTTAAAGAGGAGCTCAGTCACATGGGAGGAGCTCGGAGTAGAGTTGCTGCTCCTTCACGTCGAGAGGAGCCAGCTGAGGTGGCTCGGGTATCTGTTCCGGATGCCTCCTAGATGGCTCCCTTGGGACAGAAGCAAGGCTGCAGATCTGCACCATTGGCCCCTCTGGCCACCACCGAAGCTCATACACACATCACATATCAGGAAATGTGGGTGAAGTGTCTTGCCTAAGAACACAACAACAGTTTTTGCCCCACAGTGGTTCTCCACTATGACACCTGATTTTCCCAGCAGTCTCACATTCAAGTACTAACCAGGCTCAGCCCTGCTTAGCTTCTGAGATCTGGCGAGATGAGGCTCTGACAAGGAGGTGTGGCCACACTACACTCTTTTAGCACCCGAATTTGTCATAGGTGTTACTGTCGCATTCAAACCATCTGAAATCTGACTCTTTTAAGCACAATAATACATTCACATTACTCTTTGTATCTCCCAGGTAGTTTTACTTTTTACGGCTCTGCCAGATCTCACACTGCATCAGGGTTAACATGAATCATGTGCATCAACAGGTTGATCAGATGAATCCTTTTGAAAAGTTTCTGAATAGCTTTTTTGTACTTCAAGGTTCATTAGTCCAGATTAGTGTCCTGTCTGGCAGTTATGATTGTCTTCTGCTCTGTTTTATGTAAATGTTTCCTGTTCACTCTACCATCAGGTGTATGGACCACAAATGAACGTGGCTACTCGTGTTCATGTAGAGCCACTGCCGGCTACCATGTCTCTCCTCTTTGCATGCATTTTCTCCAACTTGCAAGTCGGGCAGTGTCCTTCTTTGTCTGTCAAACTACAGTTTCTGGTTTACCTGCATCTCTTTCACCTATTGATAAACCTGGTCAGATCCATTTGGAGTGAGCAAAGACGTCGATATTAGCAGTTTTCCTTTCAGCCTATGTCCCATTAGCAACTGTTCTGGGGATAGTCCTACCTTTTCCAGCTTTGTATTTCTATACTCTAAAAGTGAACTGTAGGGGTCACCTCTGCTGCACTCTGTTTTCTTCAGCAGGTTCATTATAGTCTGTAATGTCCTTTTGGCCTGTCCATTGGACAGCGTTTGTGGAACTGGAAGTGATGTGTCTGAACTCCCAGTTTTCTGCAGACTATTTAATCTCAGCACTGGCATACTGATGATACCATTATCTGATATTAGCATATCAGGTACACCATGCATGGTGTTTTCTTTACACTTCACTACTAGGTGTGACTTGTGTATTTTCTCAAGCATTTCTTGTCTGAGCTGGGAAGGGGCAATGATCTCAGCTTTGAACATTAGCCCTGATATGTATGAGATCTCATGCCAAAATGTCCAAAATGGCACTGCACACCTTTCATTTGGCCAACCTTTCAGTGTCATATTCTTGGGTAACTGTATTTATGTGTCTTCTGCTGTAGCTTTTTGAAACTTGTATAGTTTTTTCTAAGACATTGGTAGTTGCTGTGTAATCATGTTCACACCCAGCTCTTTTTGTTCCTTGAGAAAAGGCTCCAGGTGTCTGCAGTGTAAAGTTCCTTACCAGGTTTGTACTTTACCATTAAGCTGTACCTCTGGAGCCTCACAAGCATTCACTGTAGCCTCATGGGAGCTTGGTGGAGCGACTTCTTGAAAATGCTCTCCAATGGCTTGCCACTTGAATGTCTTTTCCATAAACGTACTGATGAAACTTTTCACATCCATAAACAATGGCAAGAAGCTCTTTTTCAATCTGACTGTACCTTTGCTGACACTCTGTGAGTGCCCTTGTCCTGCATGCTACAAGGCTGTTCATCCTGCAGCAGGACTGCTCCTATTCTCTCTGAACTTGCATCCACTGAGCGACTGGTTTATTGACATCATACTAGTATTTGAGTGTTGGAGTGTTGGTGACAAGTTGTTTTAATAGTTCAAAACTTTTTTGCTGTTGTTCTTCCCAGTAGAGACATAGAGATAGCTGTTACAGCCGCGGACTCCACGGCTAAACTGCGGGTCAGGCAGATGGTGTGATGAAAAATAATATTCTAATTAAATTCGGGTGGGTGGCGGTTTAACTACTAAAAATTTTAAAAACTCGAAGCAACTCAGAGGAGACCGAGCAAGATTAATAATTATTCTCCTTTGAGTTTACATGTAAATAATTGCGAATAAAGGTTTACATGGAAAACATGTGAACTCGGAAGTCCCATTGAGATTACTAATCACTTTTTCAAGGGAGTCCTGCCATGCGCACATCACTTTCATGTGGGTGGAGTGTCTTGCCTGAGGACACAACAACAGTTTTTGCCACTGGAGGCCCCACTGTGGTCTCAAAATGTCCCTACGGACCCGGGATACCATGCCCAGGGGTAGAAGTATATGTTGAACATGTCTTCCTCACTCATGGTCCAAAAACCTTACCATAAAGCACTGCGGCCGAGTATGTACATAGACCGTATATATGAATGGATTAAGCCAGGGGTGTCAAACTCATTTTGGTCCAGGGGCCGTATGTAACCTACTTTGATCCCAAAAGGGCCGGATCAGAAAACTCAGTTCTCTCTTCAAGTTATCGTATTTTTCTCCGTGTCTCGTAGTGGTGTTTAAGATTATATTCCTCGAGCAACGCCACTTGTTCCAAACACACTGAGCACAGATTTCCCATTCACCTCTGTCAACAAATAAGAATTAGACTATTTTTCTTGGGAAATCCTGAACTCAGCATCTGCTTTTCTAATTTCTTGACATTTTGCTGATGAGGGTCACGGTCGACAGTCAAAACGATCGTCCTTTAAGAGCGTTTGGAAAGAGGAAAGTCTTCATTTGTGCTGCTCTGGTGGGAGTCGCAACGTACAGAAACACCGGAGACGCTGCTGTGCTGAACAGTGCAGAAAATTAACAGAAAAATCTGAAAATTTTAAGTATTTTAATAGAAAAATCAGCCGAGGGCCAGATTAAAGGTCTTGGAGGGCCGGATCTGGCCCCCGGGCCGCATGTTTGACACATGTGGATTAAGCTATCCCGTTAGCTGCCGTGTGCCAAATAGGAAGTGCGCCAGCAGGTTCTTCCGGCTCCTTCTCTCCCTTTTTCCCATCGACTTACATCAGGATCTTATCGCCTCTCTCTCCATAACTGCTGCACTGAGCTGCATCATTTTGGTCTTAAATTGTTCGTCTGAATCCGCTCTACATGATCCTGAATGTTGCATTATGTTATCTTGTTCCTAAATCCAGATATAAGCATCAATAACAGACCAATCGGACACCTTCATTCCCCGAGGTCGCTGCCGTCTAGCGTTAGCAACAGGTTTGATTGACAGCTAGTGCGTTTCGTTGCTAAGTAAGTCCCCTTTGCGCTTTTCTGCCCCTTCTACTGTCAGGGGGGTCACCCTGACATTTACAGTTATCCAATGACAGCGCGACGTTTCCGGGCTTTAACCAGATTCACGGCTTTAGCAAGCGGATCAAGACATTTAATAAAACTGTCATTGGACCGCTGCCATTTTGTGCGTGGATTTAACTGTGTGGACTGATAGTTCACAACTTTAACTTGTTAGTTAACTTGTTTAGGGTTGTTCTACTTTTTATTTGTTCCATTAGTCTTAAAATATTGCGATAGACGTTCATTTACAGTTCGTCATGGTTTGTTCAGCATTTAATTGTGTTAATAGACCTTCGAAGACCCCGATGTCCAGTTTTTCCGGTAAGTGAAATAAATGAAATAAACTGATGGCAATTGATTTATTGGTTAAATAACCGGTACAGACGTGTAAACACCGAGTTTTCACAAATGTGAAATTCTTGCCCGTCAATAATAATTTAAGAATAATTTCTAGCTCATCAATCTTACATTTTTTACAATTCATTTAGTCAGATTTATTATTAAAATTCTTTAAAGTAAAATGAAGAAAATAAGTAAAATCAACTATTTTTCAAATAAAATGACAAAATAAATCCAACTATTACAATAACTAACATTACTAGAATCTTAACTAGCATAACTTATCTAGCAAAAAGTAAAGTGAATTTCGTTAAATTGTCAGCTGTATTGTTGTTCGTACTTAACAGAACATATAACATAAATCAATGACTTATACTTACTATTTAAAGTTTGATGATAAAAGCTAAAAGTTTCCTTATTACTCACAAGAATCATCAAAATCCAGCGGTCTGTGCAGAATGGTGCAGAATATCACCGCTCTGAGAAGGGCGGCACTCCCAGGCCAGCAGGGCGGCACATTTAACCATCTCAATCATGATTGGCCTTGTTGTTGCTATGATACTCGCGGTCGGATTTCCAAACATGGAGCCTGGCTCCAAATTCGCTCCTGTAACCGTTAGCATCGGGAGCCTCATTTGAGCGGAGCTGAATGCTATGGGTGACGTTACAGTCACTTAGTCCACTCATATATACGCTCTATGAGTATATATCTAGTGTGCACACACAGCACCTCCTCTTGTACGGCGTGGACACCGCGCGTGGATTGTGTCTTGTCGTGTACGCTGTATGGACCGCGCTTCCTCCTGCGCCTCTAAACCAGAACTAACACCAGGACAAAGACAGGTCTAAAGCAGGTCTAAAGCAGGTCTAAAGCAGGACTAAAGCAGGTCTAAAACCAAACAAGAATTTGCAGGAGGTGGTTGCTACATTCATTTAGTTTTAAAAAGTACGACAATATCAAGTAATCCAAAGTATTCAGATTACGTTACTCATTTAAGTAATTTAATGGATTACGTTACAAACTACATTTTGGGGTATGTAATCTGTAATCTGTAGGGAATACAGTTTACAGTAACCTTCCCAACACTCAACAGAATTATCAAATGTGTCACAATGAAACGGAATTCAAAACTTCTGAAGCGGAAAATCATTGGCCCTAAATATGGTGCATAACTTGAACTGAGACATTTGAATCTGCCACATGTAAATCGTTGGATCCTGCAAGTTATTTTCGGTTTATTTGCTGGGCTGATGTAGTCAGACCAGAACACTCCGTCCATCTGCTCCTGGTCCGACTCTTCCATCAAATTTTAGAACCTTTGTGGCCCTCGAGCCAAAAGGTTTGCCCACCCCTGAGTTAGAAGTTGAAAAAACTGAACTTTTGGCGTTGGCTGCGCCGCAGACCGGGGCTCGGAGCTTTCCGCGGGACCATGGCTCTCGGCGGGACCGGGGCTCTTCACGGGACCGTAAACAGAGCGGTCTATAAACTGTCTATAAACAGAACAGGCCCCTCCCTCCAGACTCGCACTCGCGCGGTGCCCTAATATATATATATATATATATATATATATATATATATATATATATATATATATATATATATTTCTTCAGTCGAGGAGGCCATATGGGCAAAGCAACCCCCTTCTGCACTTCCCTGGGCCTATGCATCTTTTTTTTGATGTAACCACAGTGACCATAAGACACTTTGTTGGCTCTGTCTGCCTCGCTATCACTTCCATTCTCTCCATGCACTGCTGTTCCTGCACTACTCACTCTCTCAGATTAAATGATATTTTTCTGCGGGTGTGCACCACAGATGTGACTGTGTGATCTTATTTGTATGTGGTGCTGACCAGGTAAACAACCAGGCACATCAAACAGATCATTATAGTCTTTTAGAGTGTTGTGGTCTTTTGCAACTTCCTACAGCCTTTCACTAAGCCTAGCTTCAAGCAGGTAGCACCTCCTAGAATAGTTTAAACATACTCCTGCGTGATTTCAAACTCAATTTTGTGCTTTTGACCTTTATACTCATTATGTCAGTGTTTTCTTGCCCAACACTGCCACCTTGTGACCAATGAAGGGAACGAGTTTTGTCTCACTTATCTTTATTTTGTCACTGGCTCCAAATACATCCAGTGTCTTCACTGACACCTGTGTCTAACTTAAATGTCACAACTTTGGTCTTTATTTTGAATAGATTTGTTTTTGTGTTTAAATCTTGTTAAATTCATGTTTAAATCTGCAACTGTTGCAAATCATTTCTATTTCTATTTCCATTTTTTGTGTACTCTTTCTTCTCTGTATTCGTTTGTCCTGACTGCTCTCAGCTTGTTCATTTCCACTTGTCCAGTTAGCACTTTAACTTGACTGCTTGTGCTGCTCACTTGTATCAGATCTCCTTCACATAACAGTCTGCCTCTCACTTGATCATTTATTATGCCTTACACCATTCTGTCACACACCAGCACCAGTCAGAAGAACAAAGCTTAATAGCAACTTTGGAAACTTAAGGTGAGACTATTATGTGCTGAAAGAAAAGAGCAACCAACTGAAATACTGTTTCTTGATAACATGGTAACTGTTAAGTGTGGCTTGTACTAATCTTTGTAGATCTGTTGTGCCCAACAACTTTGTCCAAAGTGTTAAATAAAGTGAGTATAATACTGTGTGTACATGCAGAACCAGAATTACAATACTCCTTTTCCTCAAACTTTGCTGCCCTAAATGTACTGCACTCTTCTGTCCATTTGATTATTATTTGAATACAGATCTGATCATATCTAATAATCTAATGAATTGAAAATGTAAGATTCACTTGTACATTGTGCACTTGACATTTACAATGAATGTATTTATTCTACTGCAGTTACATGTGGCTCATCAGATCATTGCTGCTCAGCCGATTCATACTAGTAGCCCTATTTCAAAATGTTTACATTTATGGACTAAGCAGAAAGTTTCATTTTATTTAATAATAATAATAATACATTTAAGTTAATAGGAACCCTTCTGGGCAGCACAGTGGCTGAATGGCAACACTCACAGCAAGAAGGTAGCGGGTTCGATCCACCGGTTGCCTGGGCCTTTCTGTGTGGAGTTTGCATTTTCTCCCCGTGTCTGGATGGGCAAATGTTTGGATTTTTGGAAAAATGGTCAGATTGAGCTACAGTTGTACAAACATGTCAAAAGACGGGCAGAACTTAAAGGAGGGGAGAGAACTAGGCATTGTCCCTCCTTCGGCAGCTGGTGGTAACTTCGAGGGCTAGAGAAGAACTGGAGAAGGACTCTGATAAGGGTCTTTCTTTTCCCTTCCCCCCTTTGACTCTTGGCGCCAAAGCTGAGCCAGTGGGAAGGCAGATGAGTGAGATGGGTTACTCATGTTACACATGAACGATTAACACTGATGAAGTATTCACATTCACATTTACAAATCAATATTAGAACACAATCAGTGATTCAGAGATCTGAATAGTCCGCAGAATGTTCAAGTTCCATCTTTCTCTAGGGAAAGTCCATTGGCTCAAAATGTAGAGAAGTTTGATAGACAAACAAAAGTGTCTTTTTATTTGTCTCAGTTACTTCTTTAATATATTTTATTTGAATTACTTCAGTCAGTGTGATTTCTTTGGAAGAGGGAACGTAGAAGTCTTTTCGAGTCTCTTGTCTCTTGTCTTCGAGTTTGGTTTGGACAGAAAAGGTCCCTTGTTTGTAGAGCACAGGGAATTTGTCTTTTTTAAGACAACTGAAGGATTTTGAGCTGTGAAAAAGTATATGATCTAAGAATAGGTAAAAATTGCCACAAAATCTGACATTTTTGAAAATTTAAGGAACGCAAAATCATGCAAGTTTTTGGTGCCATAGCGTCACATGGTGGTCACTTAATGTACCGCCACTTATCGTCATTGCCATGTTAACTTGTGACATTACAATCATATAGTCAGGATATTAATGTCCTGTCTAGCAAGAGTCAATATGTTTTAAAAAGGTCTACGACGGCTGGATAAAATCAATTCCATAATAAATACAATTAAAGCCGCAAGCAACATAGGGTACATGCCTCCGTGCCTGCTTCCAGAGCTTCTCTGCATTGCGACTGCCTTTGCATCTCCACTTTTGCATCTCCACTTTTGCATCTCCACTGTCTGTATCTCCACTGTCTGTATCTCCACTGTCTGTATCTCCACTGTCTGTATCTCCGCCGCCTGTATCTCCACCGTCTGTATCTCCACTGTCTGTATCTCCACTGTCTGTATCTCCACTGTCTGTATCTCCACTTTTGCATCTCCACTGTCTGTATCTCCGCCGCCTGCATCACAACCACCTGTATCGCGACCTCCCCTAGATCACACTAATAATAATAATAATGAGAAGAAGAATAAGAATGCATTTAATTTAAAGGCGCCTTTCTGGGCACTCAAGGATACCAAACAAACAGCAATGAAGAGATATAATGAAAACCAAACCGTACAGGACTGGATCTAAAACATCAGGACATTAATGGGGGTTGGCTAATTTAAATAAATGGGTTTTGAGTGTTGGGAGGAAATCAAGATTACGGAGCTCGAGTGGCAGTGAGTTCCTGAGCTGAGGAGCAGAGTGACTGAATGCTCTGCCCCCCCATGGCGACGAGGCGAGGAGCAGAGGGAACGAGAGGAGGAGAGAGGAGGAGCAGAGGGAAAGAGAGGAGGAGAGAGGAGGAACGGAGGGAAAGAGAGGAGGAGAGAGGAGGAACGGAGGGAAAGAGAGGAGGAGAGAGGAGGAACGGAGGGAAAGAGAGGAGGAGAGAGGAGGAACGGAGGGAAAGAGAGGAGGAGAGAGGAGGAGCAGAGGGAAAGAGAGGAGGAGAGAGGAGGAACGGAGGGAAAGAGAGGAGGAGAGAGGAGGAAGGGAGGGAAAGAGAGGAGAGAGGAGGAAAGGAGGGAAGAGAGGAGGAGAGAGGAGGAGCGGAGGGAAAGAGAGGAGAGAGGAGGAGGAGGAGAGGAGGGAGGAGAGAGAGAGAGGAGAGGAGCGGAGGGAAAGAGAGGAGGAGAGAGGAGGAACGGAGGGAAAGAGAGGAGGAGAGAGGAGGAGCAGAGGGAAAGAGAGGAGGAGAGAGGAGGAACGGAGGGAAAGAGAGGAGGAGAGAGGAGGAACGGAGGGAAAGAGAGGAGGAGAGAGGAGGAACGGAGGGAAAGAGAGCTGGAGAGAGGAGGAACGGAGGGAAAGAGAGGAGGAGAGAGGAGGAACGGAGGGAAAGAGAGGAGGAGAGAGGAGGAACGGAGGGAAAGAGAGGAGGAGAGAGGAGGAGAGAGGAGGAACGGAGGGAAAGAGAGGAGGAGAGAGGAGGAACGGAGGGAAAGAGAGGAGGAGAGAGGAGGAACGGAGGGAAAGAGAGGAGGAGAGAGGAGGAACGGAGGGAAAGAGAGGAGGAGAGAGGAGGAACGGAGGGAGTAGAGGTCCTTTGAGAAAAGATGAAAAGAACTAAACAAACAAATAAACGAATGAATTTCTGGAAATACTTTGTCATAATGTGAATAGTCAAACATTAAACCCATCACACACACACACACACACACACACACACACACACACACACACACACACACAGACACACACACACACACACCTACACACACACACACACACACACCTACACACACACACACACACACACACACACACACACACACAGACACACACACACAGACACACACACACACACACCTACACACACACACACACACACACACACACACACACACACACACTCACACACACACATACACACACACACACTCACACACACACACACACACACACACACACACACACACACACACACACACACACACACACTCACACACACACACACACACACACACACACACACAGACACACACACACACAGACACACACACAGACACACACACACACAGACACACACACACACACACACACACACACATATGCACACACAGGTGATAATCCAAAATGAACAAATTATCTTTGCCAAATCTGATCAGGTGGAATACCACTGTTTAACTGCAGTACAAAAGTACATTCTTATAGTACAAATACTGCAGTACAAAAGTACATTCTTATAGTACAAATACTGCAGTACAAAAGTACATTCTTATAGTACATATACTGCAGTACAATAGTACATTCTTATAGTACAAATACTGCAGTACAAAAGTACATTCTTATAGTACATATACTGCAGTACAATAGTACATTCTTATAGTACAAATACTGCAGTACAATAGTACATTCTTATAGTACATATACTGCAGTACAAAAGTACATTCTTATAGTACATATACTGCAGTACAATAGTACATTCTTATAGTACAAATACTGCAGTACAATAGTACATTCTTATAGTACAAATACTGCAGTACAATAGTACATTCTTATAGTACAAATACTGCAGTACAATAGTACATTCTTATAGTACAAATACTGTAGTACAAAAGTACATTCTTATAGTACAAATACTGCAGTACAATAGTACATTCTTATAGTACATATACTGCAGTACAATAGTACATTCTTATAGTACAAATACTGTAGTACAAAAGTACATTCTTATAGTACAAATACTGCAGTACAATAGTACATTCTTATAGTACAAATACTGTAGTACAATAGTACATTCTTATAGTACAAATACTGCAGTACAATAGTACATTCTTATAGTACAAATACTGCAGTACAAAAGTACATTCTTATAGTACAAATACTGTAGTACAATAGTACATTCTTATAGTACAAATACTGCAGTACAATAGTACATTCTTATAGTACAAATACTGTAGTACAATAGTACATTCTTATAGTACAAATACTGCAGTACAATAGTACATTCTTATAGAACATGTAATTGCAGTACAATAGTACATTCTTATAGTACAAATACTGCAGTACAATAGTACATTCTTAAAGTACTTTTAGCTTAAAGCTCCAAGGTTCACGCACTTAAAAGTTGTGTTAGTAATGATTTCCTATAGTTAAAAGTGCTGTGATATCGGAGTGAAGGATATCGGAGTGAAGGATATTGGAGTGAAGGATATTGGAGTGAAGGATATCAAAGTGAAGGATATCGGAGTGAAGGATATAGGAGTGAAGGATATAGGAGTGAAGGATATAGGAGTGAAGGATATCGGAGTGAAGGATATCGGAGTGAAGGATATTGGAGTGAAGGATATCGGAGTGAAGGATATCGGAGTGAAGGATATCGGAGTGAAGGATATAGGAGTGAAGGATATAGGAGTGAAGGATATAGGAGTGAAGGATATCGGAGTGAAGGATATAGGAGTGAAGGATATAGGAGTGAAGGATATAGGAGTGAAGGATATCGGAGTGAAGGATATTGGAGTGAAGGATATAGGAGTGAAGGATATAGGAGTGAAGGATATAGGAGTGAAGGATATCGGAGTGAAGGATATAGGAGTGAAGGATATAGGAGTGAAGGATATAGGAGTGAAGGATATCGGAGTGAAGGATATTGGAGTGAAGGATATTGGAGTGAAGGATATCGGAGTGAAGGATATCGGAGTGAAGGATATCGGAGTGAAGGATATCGGAGTGAAGGATATCGGAGTGAAGGATATCGGAGTGAAGGATATCGGAGTGAAGGATATCGGAGTGAAGGATATCGGAGTGAAGGATATTGGAGTGAAGGATATCGGAGTGAAGGATATTGGAGTGAAGGATATTGGAGTGAAGGATATTGGAGTGAAGGATATTGGAGTGAAGGATATTGGAGTGAAGGATATCGGAGTGAAGGATATCGGAGTGAAGGATATTGGAGTGAAGGATATCGGAGTGAAGGATATTGGAGTGAAGGATATCGGAGTGAAGGATATTGGAGTGAAGGATATCGGAGTGAAGGATATTGGAGTGAAGGATGTTGGAGTGAAGGATATCGGAGTGAAGGATATTGGAGTGAAGGATATCGGAGTGAAGGATATTGGAGTGAAGGATATCGGAGTGAAGGATATTGGAGTGAAGGATATCGGAGTGAAGGATATTGGAGTGAAGGATATCGGAGTGAAGGATATTGGAGTGAAGGATATCGGAGTGAAGGATATCGGAGTGAAGGATATCGGAGTGAAGGATATCGGAGTGAAGGATATTGGAGTGAAGGATATCGGAGTGAAGGATATTGGAGTGAAGGATATCGGAGTGAAGGATATTGGAGTGAAGGATATTGGAGTGAAGGATATCGGAGTGAAGGATATTGGAGTGAAGGATATCGGAGTGAAGGATATCGGAGTGAAGGATATTGGAGTGAAGGATATTGGAGTGAAGGATATTGGAGTGAAGGATATTGGAGTGAAGGATATTGGAGTGAAGGATATTGGAGTGAAGGATATCGGAGTGAAGGATATTGGAGTGAAGGATATTGGAGTGAAGGATATTGGAGTGAAGGATATTGGAGTGAAGGATATCGGAGTGAAGGATATCGGAGTGAAGGATGTTGGAGTGAAGGATATCGGAGTGAAGGATATCGGAGTGAAGGATATTGGAGTGAAGGATATTGGATGAAGGATATCGGAGTGAAGGATATCGGAGTGAAGGATATCGGAGTGAAGGATATTGGAGTGAAGGATATCGGAGTGAAGGATATCGGAGTGAAGGATATTGGAGTGAAGGATATCGGAGTGAAGGATATCGGAGTGAAGGATATTGGATGAAGGATATCGGAGTGAAGGATATTGGATGAAGGATATCGGAGTGAAGGATATTGGAGTGAAGGATATTGGAGTGAAGGATATCGGAGTGAAGGATATAGGAGTGAAGGATATTGGATGAAGGATATCGGAGTGAAGGATATTGGAGTGAAGGATATTGGAGTGAAGGATATAGGAGTGAAGGATATAGGAGTGAAGGATATTGGATGAAGGATATCGGAGTGAAGGATATCGGAGTGAAGGATATCGGAGTGAAGGATATCGGAGTGAAGGATATTGGAGTGAAGGATATTGGAGTGAAGGATATTGGAGTGAAGGATATTGGAGTGAAGGATATCGGAGTGAAGGATATCGGAGTGAAGGATATTGGAGTGAAGGATATTGGAGTGAAGGATATCGGAGTGAAGGATATCGGAGTGAAGGATATCGGAGTGAAGGATATCGGAGTGAAGGATATTGGAGTGAAGGATATAGGAGTGAAGGATATTGGAGTGAAGGATATCGGAGTGAAGGATATTGGAGTGAAGGATATCGGAGTGAAGGATATCGGAGTGAAGGATATCGGAGTGAAGGATATCGGAGTGAAGGATATTGGAGTGAAGGATATCGGAGTGAAGGATATTGGAGTGAAGGATATTGGAGTGAAGGATATTGGAGTGAAGGATATTGGAGTGAAGGATATTGGAGTGAAGGATATAGGAGTGAAGGATATAGGAGTGAAGGATATTGGAGTGAAGGATATAGGAGTGAAGGATATAGGAGTGAAGGATATTGGAGTGAAGGATATCGGAGTGAAGGATATCGGAGTGAAGGATATCGGAGTGAAGGATATCGGAGTGAAGGATATCGGAGTGAAGGATATCGGAGTGAAGGATATCGGAGTGAAGGATATCGGAGTGAAGGATATCGGAGTGAAGGATATCGGAGTGAAGGATATCAGAGTGAAGGATATCGGAGTGAAGGATATCGGAGTGAAGGATATCGGAGTGAAGGATATCGGAGTGAAGGATATCAGAGTGAAGGATATCGGAGTGAAGGATGTTGGAGTGAAGAATATCGGAGTGAAGGATATCGGAGTGAAGAGTACTCGGACAGGGTGAATGAATAATGAACTGTAAAGCGTCTTTGTGACATACTGTATGTCTGTGAAAAGCACTATATAAATACTTATTTACTTACAAGGAGAAACATACTGTAAGAGAATTTAAGATCAAGTAATTTATCCTCCATGTACATTTCTCAGTTTAACATTGACTCATCAGAGCTATATTTACACCATGATCTTCCTGTGCATTCCATTAGCATACCACTATACTCTAACTGGAGTCTACTGGCCTTCACATTTGCTTTATAAACCTCCTCCTTTGGAAACATAGTCAAGGGGCTTGAACATTCAAAAATCAGACTATGTTCTCTTTTGGAATCAGACTATGTTGATTTTTCAAGTCCCCTTGGGCCCGTATTATTGATGGTAAATAAACTTCTCCTGCGTAACATTGACATTTACAATGAATGTAGGCCTACACATATTTATTCTACTGCAGTTACATGTGGCTTATCAGATCATTGCTGCTCAGCCTATTCATACTAGTAGCCATATTTCAAAATGTTTACATTTAGGGACTAACCAGAAAGTTTGGTTTGATCATTTTATTTAAGCCTTTTACTTCCATCCTTTCTTGGACAAGCTAAAAACTTCTACAACAGTTTGGCATCACAAACAAATAATCTACTTACATCTGATCTGGTAAGTGCTGATTTTTCTTCTGTTTGGAAAAAAGGGAGGGAGATTTTGCCTTACCAGTTTCAATCTTGACAAATATCCTGTGCAAATGAAATATATCAGGTTAGACAAGCTTATTTCATAAACAAAGTGCTGAATACAAGTTTGATAACAATTACTAGGCCATGTAATTGATTACTAAGGGTTACTACTAAGGTTTTATTTCACAGTTGTGACTGTGAGCACAGGCTGGTGGTAAAACCTAGGTAGATTTATTTATTTTGGTGGTCATAAAAGTTTGCTGTGTAATATACCGCTGAGCACTAGCTGTAGATGCTGGAGTAGAGCAGTGCAGGAAAAGTGTTCATGAGTTCAGAGAAGAGTCTAGGAAAGCATTAACCCTGGGCCCAGAGGCACCAAGTTTCGTTGTTGTGCACAACAGGTATACACCACATGATAAGCAATCCCTGTTGGTTGTATTGGACTCTAAAACAAACCGTAGAACTCCTGAGTCAGCTGAGAAACATTAAGATTGGATTCTAAAATTAAAATAAGGCTGTACATCTAAACGCAGTAGAAGCAGTTTATGTGTAATTGTGTTAAAGTATAAATGCAGTGATTAAAGTGTAATTTTTCTGCTTTGCAAACATGAGTACTGCTTAGTCCAAAGACAGGTTTGACGAGATGAGATTCCGTGCCATGCACAACAAGGGCACTCAGAGAGATAAGAATGTGAGCACTCCAGACTCTGTGGGTTATACTCTCTCCCCAGACAGTAATAGTGCAGTTGATAAATTTGAATGTGAAAAACTTTTCTCCCCCTGAATGCCAGCTGGCACTGTGGGTTGCACCAGAGGCTGGCTTTGTATTCCTGTTCACTGCTATGATGTGTGATAAGACACACAGTCTCTGGCCGTGTTGAAGGCACATTTAACTTTGATGTCATGGAATTCACACAAAAGTATGTGAATTAGCTGAAGCCAGATAGGCAGTATGTCACAAAATGTTTTGATGTTTGGAGGGAGGCTGCACAATAGAATCCAGGTGTAGATATGTCTGCTTTGGGTGTATGAATTGATGAGGGAAGTCAGCAATTAATACAGCAAGCAGCAGCAAACAAAAGACTGACCCACTCACAAAATTTAACAACACTGATTTGAAGATTTAACAACACTGGCACCACATATTGCCATGCTCAGCCCAGCCCTTGGTGCTGAAGCAGTGATATATGCATGGGTAATGATAAAACAGAAGGGGCCTTTTCTGTATGAAGAGCTTCTCTTGCATTTACAAAATGTTGGCCTCATGAACACAAAGTTACATGGTCACTCCAAATACAACTCTGAAACCCTAGTCCACCAGTGTACCAAACATACACAAAATTCTGCGCTTGAAGCAGCAGCTCGTACCACAGATGATCTACTGTCATGACATGTGTGGCAGCAATTTAACAAATGCAGCTACAGGGAGAGGAAAGGGACTTCTAGAGAGGCAGGAGTTCAAACTAGTCACTTGCAGTCAGCCATTCTAGACAGCACACTGGGTGAGCATACAGCAGAAATAGAGTTAGTGTTTCCCACTAGTACATCCATCCATCCATCCATCCATCCATCTTCTTCCGCTTATCCGGGGCCGGGTCGCGGGGGCAGCAGTCTAAACAGGGGCTCCCAACCTTCCTTCTCCCCAGCCACTTCCTCCAGCTCCTCCGGACGGACCCCGAGGCGTTCCCAGGCCAGCCGAGAGACATAGTCTCTCCAGCGTGTCCTGGGTCTTCCCCGGGGCCTCCTACCGGTGGGACATGCCCGGAACACCTCCCGAGGGAGGCGTCCAGGAGGCATCCGGACCAGATGCCCGAGCCACCTCAGCTGGCTCCTCTCGACGTGGAGGAGCAGCAACTCTACTCCAAGCTCCTCCCGTGTGACCGAGCTCCTCACCCTATCTCTAAGGGAGCGCCCGGCCACTCTGCGAAGGAAACTCATTTCGGCCGCTTGTATCCGCGATCTTGTCCTTTCGGTCACTGCCCAGAGCTCATGACCATAGGTGAGGGGAGGAACGTAGATTGAGGTAAATCGAGAGCTTTGCCTTTCGGCTCAGCTCCTCTTCACCACAACGGTCCGATGCAGCGACTGCATCACTGCCGACGCCGCACCGATCCGCCTGTCAATCTCACGCTCCATCCTCCCCTCACTCGTGAACAAGACCCCGAGATACTTGAACTCCTCCACTTGAGGCAAAGACTCCCCACCCACCCAGAGAGGGCAATCCACCTTTTTCCGGTCGAGAACCATGGCCTCGGATTTGGAACAGCTGATTCTCATCCCAGCCGCTTCACACTCGGCTGCAAACCGCCCCAGTGCACGCTGCAGGTCCTGGTTCAATGAAGCCAACAGGACAACATCGTCCGCAAAAAGCAGCGATGAGATCCTGTGGTCCCCGAACTGGACCCCCTCCGGCCCCTGGCTACGCCTAGAAATTCTGTCCATAAATACAATGAACAGAACCGGTGACAAAGGGCAGCCCTGGCGGAGTCCAACATGCACCGGGAACAGGTCTGACTTACTGCCGGCAATGCGAACACAGCTCCTGCTCCGGTCATACAGGGACCGGCCAGCCCTTAGCAAAGGGCCCCGGACCCCATACTCCCGAATCACCCCCCACAGGGCACCATGAGGGACACGGTCGAATGCCTTCTCCAGGTCCACAAAGCACATGTGGACTGGTTGGGCAAACTCCCATGAACCCTCGAGCACCCGATGGAGGGTGTAGAGCTGGTCCAGTGTTCCATGACCAGGCCGAAGACCACACTGCTCCTCTTGAATCCGAGGCTCGACTATCGGCCGAACTCTCCTCTCCAGTACCTTGGCATAGACTTTACCGACGAGGCTGAGGAGTGTGATTCCCCAGTAGTTGGAACACACCCTCCGGTCCCCCTTCTTATACAGAGGGACCACCACCCCGGTCTGCCAGTCCAGAGGTACTGTTCCCGACCGCCACGCGATGTTGCAGAGGCGTGTCAGCTGAGACAGCCCCACAACACCCAGAGACTTCAGGTACTCAGGACGGATCTCATCCACCCCCGGAGCCTTGCCACCGAGGAGCTTTCCGACCACCTCAGTGACTTCGGCCAGGGTGATGGATGAGTCCGCCTCTGGGTCCCCAGCCTCGGTCTCCTCTTCGGAGGACGTGACGGTGGGATTGAGGAGATCCCCAAAGTATTCCTTCCACCGCCCAACAACATCCCCAGTTGAGGTCAGCAGCTCTCCCCCCGCACTGTAAACAGTGTTGGTGAAGGACCGCTTCCCCCTCCTGAGGCGCCGGACGGTTTGCCAGAATTTCCTTGGGGCCGTCCGATAGTCCTCCTCCATGGCCTCCCCGAACTCCTCCCAGACCCGAGTTTTTGCCTCTGCTCCGCCCAGGCTGCAGCACGCTTGGCCCGCCGATACCCGTCAGCTGCCTCAGGAGTCCACCGAGCCAGCAAGGCCCGGTAGGACTCCTTCTTCAGCTTGACGGCATCCCTTACTTCCGGTGTCCACCACCGGGTTCGGGGATTGCCGCCGCGACAGGCACCACAGACCTTGCGGCCACAGCTACGAGCGGCCGCATCGACAATGGAGGCCGAGAACGAAGCCCACTCGGGCTCCATGTCCCCAGCCTCCCCCGGGATCCGGGAGAAGCTCTCCCGGAGGTGTGAGTTGAAGGCTGCACTGACAGAAGGTTCCGCCAGACGTTCCCAACAGACCCTCACGATACGCTTGGGCCTGCCAGGTCTTTCCGGCTTCCTCCTGCGCCAGCGGACCCAACTCACCACCAGGTGGTGCTCTACAGCTCTGCCCCTCTCTTCACCCAAGTGTCCAAGACACACGGCCGGAGGTCAGATGACACGACAACAAAGTCAATCATTGACCTCCGGCCTAGGGAGTCCTGGTGCCACGTGCACCGATGGACCCCCTTGTGCTCGAACATGGTGTTCGTTATGGACAAACTGTGACTAGCACAGAAGTCCAATAACAGAACACCGCTTGGGTTCAGATCAGGGAGGCCGTTCCTCCCAATCACCCCTCTCCAAGTGTCTCGCCATCGAGCGCCCACCCCAGGCCTGGCTCCAGGGTGGGGCCCCGGTGACGCCGATCCGGGCGACGTATCTTGCCTCTGAATGTTCTTCATCATATGGGGCTTCTGAACCGCTCTTCGTCTGATCCGTCCCCCCGGACCTGCTTGCCTTGGGTGATCCTACCAGGGGCATAAAGCCCCTGACAACATAGCTCCTGGGATCATTCGGGTACTCAAACCCCTCCACCACGTTAAGGTGGTGGTTCGAGGAGGGGACTAGTACATCTACTCCACAATCAACAGCTCCAGCTATGGAACCTTTCAACTATACAGTACAAGTCAGACTACACCCATTTGTCGATTATACTGTACCAGCCACAAATGAGATTTTGACACTGATGCCAGCCACAGGCAACATAGCCCCAATATCTCTAAACTCTCTCCCAGATCTAACCTTGAATCCAGGGATCGGAACTGCACATGGGCCTGTGAGAGGGGAGCCTTCATCCTCCAAAAGCTGTCCCTTTTGCACTGATAGCACACACACACAGCAGTCAGGCAAAGAAGCTTGGTGCTAAAAGAAAAACTAACGTTACATACACAGTTACATAGTAAGAGTGAAAATGAGGGTTGTGAGTATCTCGACAGTGAAATGAGTTATGAGCTGAGGGATTGTGGCAAAAGTAACAAAAGCAGTGCAGACAGAAGCAAAGCTAAAGGTTATCCAAGTGGCAATATCCTATGTTTAGAATAGGAAATGTTAAAGTTAACAAACCATGGACACCGTCTGAAATTACGGATTTGATTGAGAGATCTCTTGACCCCTGCATGAGCCGGATGTTCTTGTGAACTGGTTTTCTTAAGTATGCAGAATTTATATTTGTCTTGTAATGGGTGTGAAGCAGTTGTTGGACAGTGCGTACAAACTGGAATGGCGTTACTGTAGTAATTTCCTGAGCCAGATGAGGGTGGTAATTGGCCTGCTAACAAATGGTTGGTTGGAGGACCTTAAAAGTCAGTGAATAAGGCATCACACATGTGGTCTGACTTTACGGTTACAGGCTGCCATTCTGACTCACTGTCTAATTGTTGGAGTGGCGGTGTGTCCATTTGTTATCAAACGTCCCTGCACTCCGACATTTTTTTCCCCGCGGTCGGAGTGGCTGCACATTAAGTTTTGACTGCGCTCCTTTCAGGATGCGGTGAGCACAACAGGAGGGGGCGCACTGAGGGCAGCCGGAGGAGGCGCAGCATGGTTTAATCCTGGCTAAATCCTGTTGCAGTCTTGTTTTAGACCTGGTTATAGTATGGAGTGACATAGCTGTCAGAACTATTTGTGTGCGTAGGAATTAAATCTGTACGTGTTTGGGAAATCTGTGTGTAGTTGAGCGTAAAATAAATATATGTAAACTCTCGAAGGAGTCCAGTCGTACATAATCTGTGTTGTGTGTATTTTTTTTCCATCAGAATATGAATTGAAAAGTTATGACATCAAGAATTACAATTACGAAATGAAAATTTACAATTACGCTTCAATACGAATATGAATTCACAGACGTGACTTTACTGTCAAAAATACATCATAATCATCATCATCATCATCATCATCATCATCATCATTATCACTATCACACAGATATAAACAGTAGATGTTGCGTTCAGCCTCTTGGTGTTAATACCGCCGCCATCTTGGTACAGGCTTCCCTGGTTTAAGTCACTGACCGTCATTTGATCAAAGCTTTTTCACAGTATCAGCGAGCAGAGCTGCCCCGCACATAAGGACTGAACCAGGACTGAACCAGGACTGAACCAGGACTGAACCAGGACTGAACCAGGACTGAACCAGGACTGAACCAGGACTGAACCAGGACTGAACCAGGACTGAACCAGGACTAAACATCTTATTATACATCTATGGGACTAAACCAGGGCTATCTATCATCCATCTTCTTCCACTTTATCCAGCTGAGTCGCAGAGGCAGCAGTTCGCCCCTCTGCGGGTGGTGAGCCCACAGGAGGGTGGACCCACATTGTCCTTTCAAACTGAGCGATGTCCAGGCGAACCAGGCGATGTCATGGTCCTTGACTTCAGTTCATAGGGGTGTTAGCATGTTTTGGGTTGATGAGGGAAACCGGAACCCTCCTGTGGGCTCACCACCTGCAGAGGGGTTCATAGGGGGTCAGGTGCTATGAGGATTGGGCAGCAAACTGCCCCCACGACCCAGCTGGATTAAGCGGGAGAAGATGGATGGATGGATGGATGGATGGGGGAAACCGGAGTGCCTGGGCTAAACTAGGTCTCTTCCCAGTCGAAAGAGTGACTTTGGGGACTTGTTACTTTGGGGATTTATTACATAAAACCCCAGAGCTCCAGAGCTCGCGCTGGTGGCTGGCTCTGGGGCCCGAGGCGGTGTGGCCCCGAGCTCCGAAGCTGCGGGGCTCAGGGCCGGCCACTGCCGTGGGCTGCCGCGGACCTCTGTGCAGGCCTTTCGCCTGCGGTCAACCGACTGCACTTCCAGGCCATTCCGATACTCAGTCCTGGTTTACTCCTGGTTCAGTCCGTATGTGCGTGGCAAACTCCGGCATCTCCGCTCGCTGATACTGTGAAAAAACTTTGGTCAAATGAAGGTCAGTGACACTTAAACAAGGGAAGCCTGTACCAAGATGGCGGCGGTATTAACGACAAGAGGCTGAACGCGACATCTACTGTTCATAGCTGTGTGACGTGATGAAGTATTTTTGACAGTAAAGTCCCGTGTGTGAGTTCGTATTCGTATTGAAGAAAGCGTAATCGTAACTTTTCATTTCGTAACTGTAATTCTTGATGTCATAACTTTTCAATTCTTATTCTGATGGAAAAAAATTACAGCACATTTTATGTATGCCTGGACTCCTTCGAGAGTTTACAAATATTTATTTTACGCTTAACTGCAGCCAAATACGCATGGATTTCCCAAATATGCACAGATTTCATTCTTACGCACGCAAATAGTTCTGACAGCTATGTTACTCCATGTCCTGGTTTAAAAGCAGGTCTAAATCAGGACTGAAGAAAAAAGTCAAAATGTTTAATAAAGTTTGAAGTTAAATGCACATGCTTATGTTATTATGAAACACAGTAAACTAAAATATGCATGATAATGTGTTTACTTAAAATTGTAGTCATGTTGTATTTTTAACTATGTGTAGGATGTGTATACTGCACTATTGTCTGCACTGTTTGACAGATAGAGGACTTATAGGCGTCTCTGGAGTGTGGGCCCCATGCAAGGAGGAGAGAACGGAAAGGGGAGATGGAGTAAAGTAAACCAAATGAAGTAATGGGAAAGAAGTAAAGAAGCAGGCGGAAATATATATTAACATATAATATTGCATATTCATAATCTCTCATGTAAAAGGGTCGAGAGAAGGGAGAATCGTCGGTCTACGGGTTCACATCAGGGATAGATGACCCCAGTGCGCGCTGTATTAGAATTCTCTGTTAGGGGAATAAACTTTTTATTGAATTGGAATCTTTTTGAATATTAGTCGTCTTTTCGATAACACGCATTCCAACAGGACTAAATGCAGGTCTAAATCAGGTCTTAACCAGGACTAAACCAGTTCTAAACCAGGACTAAAACCAGGTCTAAATCAGGACTAAAACCAGGTCTAAATCAGGACTAAAACCAGGACTAAATCAGGACTAAAACCAGGTCTAAATCAGGACTAAAACCAGGTCTAAATCAGGACTAAAACCAGTTCTAAACCAGGACTAAAACCAGGTCTAAATCAGGACTAAAACCAGGTCTAAATCAGGACTAAAACCAGGTCTAAATCAGGACTAAAACCAGGTCTAAATCAGGACTAAAACCAGGTCTAAATCAGGACTAAAACCAGGTCTAAATCAGGACTAAAACCAGGTCTAAATCAGGACTAAAACCAGGTCTAAATCAGGACTAAAACCAGATCTAAATCAGGACTAAAACCAGGTCTAAATCAGGACTAAAACCAGGTCTAAATCAGGACTAAAACCAGGTCTAAATCAGGACTAAAACCAGGTCTAAATCAGGACTAAAACCAGATCTAAACCAGGACAAAAACCAGTTCTAAACCAGGACTAAAACCAGGTCTAAATCAGGACTAAAACCATGCAGCGTTCAACCCGCCTCCTCTCGCCGCACTCAGTACGCCGCTACCTCATGAGTAAATTGTCGAAATGGCAGCATAAAAGGTGTCGGAATGGCGGTGTCAAAATATAGCGGGTGTACCCTCAAGCCATGAAGTGTGTACAGGAGATAGTATCAAAATTCATTTACCGCTTTGATCAGACATGGAATAGATATTCAGGGCTGAAAGGGGAAGACATCAAAATCCACTACTCACGGTATGTTACTTGGTTAATGCAATGCGCCAACAGGTTCCGCTAGCTCATAAGATAGCTGTGATCGGGTGGGAGACTGTAAAATGGCAGGAAACGGTAGATAAACTACTTGCTATGGAGAGAGCATGTGTCTTTTCAAGTGATAATTGTCAGTTTTCCAGTGAGTCTCAAATGGCACAGTTTGTTAACCCCACATTTGTGCGCCCAAATCAGAAAAAGCCCACGATAGATAAGCGGGCAAAGGTGGAATGTTTTGGATGGGGAGAGTCCTAATAGACCAAAATCAACCTGTCGTGCCGTCACTTACCCACAAAGAAATTTACCCTGCTTGCCCAGCACAGAGGAAGCACAAGACTAGGGAGGCCATGAGGGGACAGGATCAGATGACAATCATTTTCCAATCAGATGATCAAGATGGTACAATTGGCAATGCCATTGTGAATGAAGCTGTTAAAATACACATTTCTAAAACACATGCAGAAGATCCTGTTTTACAAGTTGAAATTAATGGAGTAAGGGTTAACATTTTAGATGATAGTGGGGCTACTCTAGCAGCAATCAACAATGAGAATGTGTGCTAGGGTTGGGCGGTATCCAAATATTGATACCGTTAAACCTTCTCATTTTACAGGGGTATACAGTATTACCGTGACTAATTAAGAATTATTTTGTAGCTGCACCTAAACCATTCAGACACAGAAGAGCAGCGTTATATTTTAAGATGAGGCACAAGTTCTGATCAAACCAAACTTCACCAGCGCATATCTCCCTCCATTTAATGATCTGGGACACGCCAAGACAAGAAAAGTGCAGAAGAGGCAGATTCCAGAATAAAAAGTAAAAGGCGACAGTCCACAGCGTGTGATATTTCCCACTGCAGCATGTTGTATCTGACAGACCCGCGCTCTCTGCACTCTGAGAAGTTACCATCTCCTCCATGAAAGTCTGACTTCGCCCTCAAGCAGGAACTTTCTCCTCTTCAGCGCGTCCCCTCTCGACTCTGGGCATTCAGTAAAACGTCTCCATCATAAACTTTCCTCAACATTTGCTGTCTCTCCCCTGTCATTCAGCCAAAAGCCAAAATACATGCTGCAGATTTTTTAATGACAGTAATGAAACTGATACCGTTGCTACTTTTGGATACCCTGGTATTACCACCCAACCCTAATGTGTGCAGTCCAACAAATGAGTGTAAGCCATTGTCAGATACCTCAGATGTTTCTGTTGCTAACACAGATGTTCAGCATTCTTTTCTAATTTCAGACACAGCGCCTATCTCACTGATGGCCTGGGACTTACTGTGTAAGTTACATACTAGAATTCAGGGACATGCACAGGAATTTTGAGGGGCAGTTGCTCTGACATGAAGAAAGGGGCACCACACTGCCAGCCAAACTTGAATGAACTGTGATTAAACTTATAAATGTTATTTTCCCTGCAATTCCAGAGTTTCCAATAGATTACGCACTCTAGATACATTGATACATAAAACCAAATTATCCATGTGGGCCTGTAACACAGTGCCTAGGGGTAGAATTATATGTTGAACACATCTTCCTTCTTCATATTCCGAAAACCTTCCCATAAAGCACTGCGGCCAAGTATATATCTAGTGTGCCTCGCACTCCTCTTGTACGGCGCACGCCGCATCTCCTCTTGTACGGCGTGGACACCGCGCGTGGATCGTGTCTTGTCACGTACGCTGCGTTACCGCACTTCCTCCTGTGCGCCTCTAAACCAGAACTAACATCAGGTCTAAGCCAGGTCTAAACCGGATCTAAAACCAGGTTTAAACAAGCATTAAATAAGGACTAAAACCAGGTCTAAACCAGGTCTAAACCAGGTCTAAAACCAAACAAGAATTTGCAGGAGGTGGTTGCTACATTCATTTAGTTTTAAAAAGCACGACAATTTGTATTTTTGTATTTGTATTTTATTTATTTATGAAGGGACAATGCATATCAAAACAGGAATATATGGAAAAATCACATATCTGTAAATACGCAGGATTATAGCCAAAGCTAATTTCCATCCTCAGTCCTGCTGGTGTGAACCAGCCACACGACCCCCACAGTTCATAAAAACATTACAAAAAATATGCACATAATATCAAGTAATCCAAAGTATTCAGATTACGTTACTCATTTAAGTAATTTAATGGATTACGTTACAAACTACATTTTGTGGTCTGTAATCTGTAATCTGTAATCTGTAATCTGTAGGGAATACAGTTTACAGTAACCTTCCCAACACTCAACAGAATTATCAAATGTGTCACAATGAAACGAAATTCAAAACTTCTGAAGCGGAAAATCATTGGCCCTAAATATGGTGCACAAGTTGAACTGAGACATTTGAATCTGCCACATGTAAATCGTTGGATCCTGCAAGTTATTTTCGGTTTATTTGCTGGGCTGATGTAGTCAGACCAGAACCCTCCATCCATCTGCTCCTGGTCCGACTCTTCCATCAAACTTTAGAACCTTTGTGGCCCTCGAGCCAAAAAGTTTGCCCACCCCTGCGTTAGAAGTTGGCGTCCGCGGGACCGTGACTCTCTGAGGGGACTGGGGCTCTCCGCGGGACCGGGGCTCTCCACGGGGCTTGTGGGTAATCTCTTTTTACTTTGCAGCTCAAGGTTCAAGTGGTAGTCGCATGCAGCTCTGTGGCTCTGTAAACAGAACTGAGCCCTTCCCACCAGACTCGCAGTTGCCAGGGCAACCAAAGCAACCCCCCTCTGCACGTCCCTGTTAGTATTCATTGCACTTCAGATGGGTTATATCTGACTATTCATGATGATGAGTAATACAGGCTGCACAACTGATGCCATCAAGTACAAATGTACATTTATGCTGGATTTTGCAAGCATTTTACAGCTATAAACCCATCAGATGAACACATACACAAAGGACAGAACATGCTAAACTTACAACAGTTGCTGAAAGGTGAGCAATTTCTCTATGTTGGTCCAAAAGGCTGTGCAATGCCCTTAAGGTTAAAGGGATAGGTCAGGTTTTTTGAATCTGTATGACATCCGTGTCAGCAGTGTGGTGCATCAACACTGACTTACCTCCCGACAGCATCGGGTGAGTTCTTCCCCGGTTTTGGTGCTGATGAAAGTGTCCGGCAACGTTGGCTGGAGTCATGAAAATAAGCCTCATAATCGTTTGGTACTATTTTCTCTCCGGTCGTATCACTGTGCACTGCCGCCAGGTGAAGCCACACACGAATCCAACACTTTTTTCAGTAGTTTGGCAATGTTTTTGTGCTCAGACCGATGACCACCATGACGCGAGAAAGCTAACGTGAGAGCTACAGGGATAAGTGTATAAGCCTGTATGAGGTATATAAGAATATGTATAAAAATGGTGCTGACTTGTGATTCTCCAGGCTGTAACAACAAAACTCCAGCTTCAGCTTGTCCCACTCTGTCCCTCCTCTCTCTCTCTGCCCGTTCTAACTCCATCTGGTGAATTTGGGCATCAGTATATTCAGGTTCATAAAGATCTCCCCTTGGCTCTGTGCTAAAGGCCATGTATTTATCGCCGGTGTCACAGTCACATGTTGTCGTTAACTTTCTGAGCAGTAAACACAGTGATTATTATTTATTTTAATATTTACTTTTACTTCAATTCATTTGTAATATTTACTTTTATTACGTTTTAATTTTACTTATTTACTCAATTTTAATTTCATTTGACTTTATATTTACATTTATTTATTTTATTTTCACTTACTTATTACTTAAATGATTTATTTATTTTACTTCATTTTAAAATTATTCTACTTATAATTCAGTTTAAATTTCAGCATTTTGATTTATCTATTTGGTCTACTCTCAGTTACACATTGAATATTCAGACTGGTCGTTGTGGCCACACCGGCTCGTCAAAGCCTGATCCCGTCAGATCTCAGGAGCTCAGCAGGGCCTGGTCAGTACTTGGATGGGAGACACTGGGAATTCCAGGTGCCACAGGGGGGCGCCAGTTGCAAAAACTGTCGTAGTGTCCTTAGGCAAGGCACTTCACCCACATTGCCTAGTATGAAAGTGGTGTGTGTGTGAGTGTTGGTGGTGGTCGGAGGGGCCGATGGTGCAGATTGGCAGCCTCGCTTCCGTCAGTCTGCCCCAGGGCAGCTGTGGCTACAATAGTAGTTTACCACCACCGGGTCTGGAGTGAATGAATAATGCTGTAAAGTGTCTTTGAGTGTCCTGAAAAGCGCTGTATAAAACTGATGCATTATTATTATTATTATTATTAGTCTATTTAATACATTTCAGTTATCTGTTTGCTTAAGCTAATTTTAATATTACTTATTTTATCTTGGGTTTTGATGTGTTTTATTTTAACTCTCATGTGAAAACAATAAAATGACTTGGGTCATGTTGAATGTCTGAACAACAATGGTTTTGTCTGTCTCAATAGAGGGTATTGTGATGTTATGAACAAGCTAAATTAAGAAGCTAAGCTAATGCTACATACCCATTGTCAATAAACCGTTGCTTAATGTGTTCTAAGAAGATTGTTTAAGAAGAATGAAGAAAATCGCTTCTTGGGATTATACCTGTTAGGGAACTTGTGGTGTGGGCAAAATAATCCCATAAACACCATGAGGTAAGGGCATGACTGTCCACTCATGACCCTTCAGGTAATGGACCCGAATTATTTCCAATGGACTGTACTGCTGGCCTGCACTGATGCAGCCATCTGCTCAGTGAGAAGAACATGGACCTGAGTTTAGCAAGTGTATTGTTTTGTTTTAATTTTTGAGAGAATGTAATCGGTTATATTGATTGCTTATAAAGAATTTGTGAACCTTCCAACGTGTACTATCATCTATACTGGACTGTCAAGGACTCATTATTGCAGGAGAAACCAATTGGCTGCCGTCTTTTACTGATTCCAGACAATTGGGAACAGAGATTGTTTTCTTGGCATACCGTTGGCATACCACTATCTAAATTGTGGCATATTGCTGTCTAACTGGAGTCTACTGGCCTTCATAGTCTGACCACACTTGCTTTATAAACCTCCTCCTTTGGAAGAATAGTCAAGGGTCTTGAACACTCAAAGATCAGACTATGTTCACTTTTGAAATCAGACTATATTGATTTTTCAAGTCCTCCCAGGCCCATATCATATGAAAAATCTGTATTATTGATGGTAAATAAACTTCTCCTGCTTAAGGCATCCAGCCTTTAATCAAAACAGACCAGTGCCTTTATTTTAAGATATATGTGTTTTAACTTGTTAGGCCCGAGCGCCACAGGCTGGTGAAGGGCAGTATGAGTATCGATTGCATAGCAATGCTCATTGGGGGTGGGAAATAAAATGATGCGACGTGACTAGCCTGTAGTGACCAGGAACCCTTGCCATTACATAGCAATGCACCAGAGGTTTCCGAATATGTATAGTTTGACAGCAAAAAAAGCGGAACATTGTTCTCCTATCCGAATATTCTCATTATTATTATTACTTTTAGGCCCGAGCGCCAGAGGCTGGCGAAGGGCCTATTAGTATCGCATAGCGATGCTCATAGGGGGCGGGGACTAAAATGATGTGACGTGACTCGGCCGTAGTGACCAGGGACCCTCACCATGATGTAGCAATGCGCCAGAGGTTTCTGAAAATGTATAATTTGTCGGCCAAAAAAAGCGGACCATTGTTCTCGTATCAGAATATTCTTCTTCTTCTTCTTCTTCTTCTTCTTCTTCTTCTTCTTCTTCTTCTTCTTCTTCTTATTATTATTATTATTATTATTATTATTAATATTATTATTTTTCTTTGCAAACGATCGCGATTTTGAGGGCCTGAACATCGACGAAAAGTCTCACATGGGGGTATCAGATCGAGTGGCCCGGCGAAAAATTTGATAAAACGGGCATCGCGACAATGCCCAAAGTGCCCCCACTCGACAGCGCCCCCTGGAAAAGTCAAAAATTGAAAGGCTATGGGGAGCTGAAAAGCATATTTTGGCGTAGCCCGACAAAATTCGGGACATTGATAGAAAACAAGGAGACAAGCAGAAAATGTCATTGTCACACCACCCTGTGACCAACAGGAAGTCGGCCATATTGAATCAAAAATTCACCGCCCTTTTGACTGCGTGTACGCCAAAGTCTTCAAGTGTCTTGGTTTTGGTCCAAACGAGCTCAGATTTGACACGTCACATCTACAGATGTGGCTCCACAAACGCATCATTTTTCTCAGCGCACTTTTTCACGGTTTGTCCGTAGCACGCCGGCGAATAATGCCTTAGTTTCCTGTTTCTTTGATGACCTCTCACGGCCACAGGCTTTGGCCTACAGAGCTCAAACTCACATCACTATTGTGTGATCCCGGCCTGAATGTGATGAAATATGAAATATAATAAAAGTGAACTCTATAGCGCCACCTAGTGTATACGTGAAACGTCAACATTATCGGATTTGGACCAAATTTTGGTATTCAATTCTCTGTATCAAAGCAAGCAAATAAATATATTATGGATATGGGGTGTTTCCCACGGTTGGCCAGGAGGGGCGCAAAGACTCCCCCAATAAATAGTTCAAAAATTACTACACACACAGACTTTGTCTGATTGTGCTGAAATCTGAATCACTAAAGCTTGAACATGGACTGAATATAATAAACTATAAAGTATATGAAAAGTGAACTCTATAGCGCCCCCTATCCAGACATGAAACATCAACATTATGGGATTTGTACCAAATATGGGTATTAAATTCTATGCGTGTCTACGACCAAAAAAATACATTATGGATATGGGGTATTTTCCATGGTTGGCCACAAAGGGCGCAAATACTCCCCCCAAAATATGTTTAAAGGTGCACTATGTAACTTTTCTGTTGGAGGGTCTGTTTTTATGCACAGTCTTAGTCTGACAGTGCTCTTGATTATAAAAGTCATGTGACCTGTGTCCTAGTTTCTATAATTTGGCTCTAGATCGTTCCCATTTTCAAATATTAAAGGTGCCCTATGTAATTTTTCTGGGGGACGAGCTGTCGGGAGGAGAGAGTCGTGCCAGGACGGTCGCAAGTCCTCAGCGGTTGCCTGGGAGGGGCGTGCGCGCCGGGGCGAGGGCCATCATTGCCGCGAGCGGCTTTAATTATTATTATTATTTTTCTCCTAACGCACTCACCCATTTTTCACCCAGTGAACAATGATGAAAACTCACAAAATTTGGCCACGTGTTAGAGACTCCGCTTCTCTAACTTTTGGCTATTTCCATTTTCAACAAATAAATAAAATGGCTCGTCAGCGCCCCCTAACGAGACAAAAATACATTAGGGAATACGAATGACACCAAAAAAAATTTGCACGTAGAATCATGAAATTTAACACAGAAGTCGGTCATCACAAGACAAGTAAAAAATATTATTATGGCCACGCCCCCTGACACACCAGGAGGCGGCCATCTTGGATTAAAGTTTGCAAAGCTGAAACGCACTCCTCCGCGGACGCTCACCCGAACGGCCTCAGATTTGGTCCACATTATCTCCAGGACGGGAATGTCAAAAGTTTTCCACATCCCAAATCTGTCTGACGTCTCTGAGCAGTGAAGCCACAAATAATGAACACAAGTTTTGGATATTTACAAATTGCTCCTATTTGCTCAAACAAACTCTGATTTCAATGAAATTTGACACAGTTCTTAAACTCTCTGCCCTAAAGCTGCTGAATGTGAAAACATTTAATTTGGTGCATTAGCGCCCCCTACAGATTGAAATAAACCGTGACCCCGCAAACACGTTGAAAAACATTTAAAAAACTCACCAAACTTTGCCAAAAGTTCAGAAATGATGAGACATTCAAGAAAATACAGGTTTCATTCGTGGGGATTAAAAAATGGAGATAATTCGCCACCTCGAATATTAGGCTCCGCCCACTCCTATGGGAGCCGCCCCAGCTCAACTTTGTCGTAGAGCCACGAAATTCGGTACAGGCATTCGGCACGTGAAGACAAACAAAAAATGATTATGGCCACGGCCCCTGACAAAGCAGAAGGCGGCCATCTTGGATTGAAATCTTCAAAATGCAGCATTCGCATTTTCACTCATGTTGTGTTTGAACGCACTCCTCTGAAGGCGCTTCACCCACAGGGCTGAAAATCACCGTACATCATCTAGAGAAGTTTGGCTGCAAACATTACCTCCATTTTTTTTTTAAATACTCACGGTTTACGTGCGGCGAAGCCGCAAATTTCAGTCAAAATTTAAACAATATTCAATGTGAAGATTTGCTCCCATTGGCACAGACTTAGTCCGATCGTGCTGAAATTTGAATCACTGATGCTGATCTCGGCCTGAATATAAAACACTATAAAGCATATGGAAAATTACACTATAGCGCCCCCTAGACATGAAACGCCAACATTATCAGATTTGTACCAAATTTGGGAATTAAATTCTATGTATGCCTACAAGCAAAAAAATACATTATGGACATGGTAAATTTTTCACTGTTGGCCACCAGGGGCGCAAAGACTCTTCAAAAATCATTTAAAGGTCCATCCATCCATCCATCTTCTCCCGCTTAATCCAGCTGGGTCGCGGGGGCAGCTTGCTGCCCAATCCTCATAGCACCTGACCCCCTATGAACCCCTCTGCAGGTGGTGAGCCCACAGGAGGGTGGACATTATGGTCCTTGATGTTAGTTCATAGGGGTGCAGCATGTTTTGGGTTGATGGGGGAAACCGGAGCACCCGGAGGAAACCCATCCAGACACGGGGAGGAACATGCAAACTCCACACAGAAAGGCCCGGGCGACCCAGGGATCGATCCCGCAACCTTCTTGCTGTGAGGCATGAGTGTTGCCACTCAGCCATCGTGCCGCCCATTCATTTAAAGGTGCACTATGTAATTTTTCTGATGGAGGATGTGTTGACCTGGGAAATTTGAATCACTAATACGTGATCTCGGCCTGAATATAACACACTGTAAAGTATATGAAAAGTGTGGTTGGGGTTCACGGTTATTAGGGTTAGTGTGGGGCATGTCATTTGCTGGGTGCGACATTTGCTGGGCGCGTCGCTTCCATGGCATGATGTGTTGGGCACGGTGTTTGCGGGGCACGGAGTTTGTGGAGTGTGGCATAGGCGCACGCGAAGGCCGATCATTGCCGCTTGCAGCTATATTTTAAAATTATTATTAGTTCAGGATGTCTGCCTCTTGAACCGTCACTCAGGTTCCTCTGAGCTTTGGGAACTGAGCTCTTTTTAATCTGGTCCATTTGACTGACATTTGAAAATGTAGGAATGAGGAGAGGAAGTAAGGAAAGAGAAAGATGTACCCCTTGGAACACCCCCATGATTACCCAGAGAACCATAACATTGGCTGCGCATTACAGCATATGCTGTTTTACAAGAGACAAAGCCCAGTCTGTTACAATAGCAACTATAGTAGAGATTTAAAATCATTTCTGTACAATTATGGCAGGGCTTTTTTTCACAAAGGGCCAAATGAATCATTCACAATGGTAGAGCCATACTTTTAATAAGACTTGGATAAGACTTAGCCACTTACATTTATTTTGTAACTTTTTTAAAGAGGCGTACAGACAGCATACTTTTACTTCTTCTTGGATAATAGTTTTAATAGTTTTGTTGAATTCTTACTTGAGTAAAAGATTTGGTTACTCTTTCTACTGTAAGTCTTATAAGTGAGCTTTCTGTTGACAATATTAAATAAAATTTTGTGTATTATTTAACATTATTCTTCTTTGAATACATGTTTTGGGTACACAACACTCCTGTGCTAGTGATAGAGACAAGGAGCCTCAACAACACCATCTCCCTGGTGGTGGTGGTACTGTTGTGTATGATAGAGATAAAAACGACAGGAAGCTGTGAGGTTTGAACGCAGACATTTTCCCTTTGAAACCAAACAGACATACACTGAATTCTCAAAGGCATGAGTAAAATTACAAGGAAAAAGAGACATTATACATGTAAAAATAGAAATTTTACATACACTTTTTAGAGATCATTTTTTGATTGCATACAGTTGTCCAAAAAGCATGTGGTCAAACAGTTTTATTGAGCCCTGGCCATGGAGTTGCATGTCCAGGCAATGCTCTAGATTTCCTGTACATAAATATAAAATTAATGCTGTGGCACTGATTGCCCATCATTCATTTTCTGTCTTATTTTATTTGAGCATTTCTCAAATGGCCTCATGATGAGTGATTTGGGTGCATTTGTATTCATACAACATGGACATAAACTCCACTGTCATAATAACACTTTTAAGAATTCATAGGAATTAAAAACATAAAAGATGATCTTACAAACACATAGATACACACATTGCACATAGATGCAGTGAGGACTACACTGGCTCATAGGAAAGCCAATTCAGTTAGGATCATCAGCTCATCAGGAGGAGTGTTCCCCACCGGAACTGAAAGAAAAGCAGGAATCATTTGGAAAGATTACTGTGACAAGGAAACATGAACCATTTCCATAAGAGGCAGAGAAAGTATTGTCCCAAGCTATTCATGAGGACTTTATCTGGCTCCTCCACCTCTGACTCTAACCCACGGCAGTGTCCCAAAGTACTGAATTCCTTTTGAAGTGACTACTCAAATATTTAAACTTGTTTGCAGATCCAGTGCATTTATCTCATTTCACTAAAACATAACTAGACAGCAGTGTATTTAAGGTTTTTTTTTCACTGTGTACATTACTTCTTTGAATAAACTTAGAATAAATAGATTAAAATGTCACTCATGAGCAACCATAATCTAATCTAATTTTAAAAAATCAATGTTTAAAGGGTCGGATACAGTCAAATATCTTATGTTTGACTGAGTGAAAAATTGTGTCTCCTCTTTTTTTCCTCTAAAACTAACTATAATATTTTGTCCAGGTATTCTCCTACCAAACTAAATAATAATTAGAAAAAAAACCCCTAACATATGCACTTTAAAGATCATTTATTAATAGAAAAAAGTTGTCCAAATCAAAGTCAACTACAGGAGTGTACACCCTTAAAACACGCACATGCCAGGGTTTAGTAGAAATGAAAAAGCGCTCTCTTCCAAGAGCGCCAGGACAAAAGGACAGAATCATAGCAACTGTTCATGCCCACAAGAGGGCACTGTCTACTTACAAGCGTACACAATATGAAACGCAAATTTACCTTGTCCCTCCCCTTTTTACTATAAACATTGGATACATCTTTATATTATTTTTCCCAAGTCTTGTAAAAAACCCACCTGCATAGAACCGAATGACAAAACAAGAGCATTGCATTTCTCTAAGAGCAGCTCGTGTCCTTCTCTGATGAATGATACTCTGAAAGGCACATTGGTAAGAGATGTTGGATGTCTGTGGGACAGTCTGAACAAACATGAGGTGGACTTTTCTTATTTACTCTTATTGATTTTAAATTCCTACGAAACACTACAAAAAATCCAATTCAGATATTGAATCTGTGCGTTCTAGTAATAATAATGATCAAGTTAATAAAGGCCCCTGCCTCCTGGTGACTGTGGGGTAAACGCCGCCACAAAGGCTCATCGTCCTTCTGCCTTTTCTTGCCTGCATCGCCCCTCCGTCTGTGTATATACATTATAACTCAATTCCTTTAAAACAACTGCAGAAAACATTGTTGGGGCCGCGCAGTTGGAGACAGGTATGTCCTTAAAGGTGTGTGCTTTTTGTTCAGTTAAGGAGAATTTGTGTGTAAATGTTGAATTGCCCGTGACAAACACACAAACACTCATCCCATAAAAAGTTGGCATTGTAGAGCAATTTCACATCATCGTTAAATAAACAGTACGTCACTGAATTAATTTCATCAATATGCACAAATGCTCCTCCAGGTCCGACTTAGCTCAGTACCGCAATTCATAGATACTTATTATTATTATTATTATTATTATTATGATTATTATTATTATGATTATTATTATTATTATTATGATTATTATTATTATTATTATGATTATTATTATTATTATTATGGCTTCTTTAACAGATGACCACACCCACCTACACCAGCAATTACATTATATTTATGCAACTGAATCTGACTGACTTTGTCATTTGTTAAGGTCTTTTTTCACTTTTTTCACAAGTACATGACAAACAGATTTTCATATATAAGCGGGTGCATGCTCTGAAGGGGGGGCAGACTGCTGGTGAGAAGAGGAGGAGCAGTGTGTGTGTGTGTGAGAGAGAGAGAGCTAATGGGGGCTGCTAAATTAATGGATAATCTTTTGAGATTGAGAATAGAGAAAATCACTGATCTAGTTTAAGATGGGCTTGTCGCCTACAAGGAGAAGTCCAGTTGAAAGCCACACTTAGAGCAGGCAGGAGGAAGTGGATAATGAAGCAGTGAGCAGAGAGGAGAAGGCTCATTTCAGTGCTACAGAGGGGACAGAAGAGGACTTAAAATGAAAATGTTAGGCACTGCCTTGTTTAGCCGTTTGTTTGGGCGGTTTTTAGTGCCACTTGAATATGTTTTTATGCTTATTTTGTCACAGAATTGTGGAAAAAACATATGACATTAAAATGTAAGGTCTTGTTGATATTAGAAATATATATTGGTGGAATTTAAGTATTGTAAGTTCCAACTTTCACTTGTACACACCTCAATGGCATAGTCAGATGCCTCAAATAATTATATGGGGCTTAATAAACCTATCCTTATGCAGACAATGTGTCAATCAGACTTTTGTCTCCAATTGAGAGCCACATACTGGAAAAAATAAATAAAATATGATATTTTCATTAAGGATGACAGGGGTAAACACAACCTGTGGCCCAGCAATACTTTAGCTACACACTCACAATTTTAGTGACATAATTTGATCACTCCAAGAGGGACAGCAAGCAATAGCAGCAGTGAGTACAACACACACTTGCACCACACTCACTTTTCTTTCCACTGGGAGTCCCTGCTGCCACAATGAACTATTCAGGGGGCTGAACTGTGTCAGGGAGTGCAGGTTTGCATTGCCTTGTTAAGCAGACATGAGAAAAAACACACAAAAACCATCAGGTAACACTTTATAATAACTGCACAGAATTAGCTTTAATAAAAGGCTATAATGATTTTTTTTTAAATTAACAATCATTTAGGCTTAGTAAGTGTTTAATGAACACCCTAACTCCTAACCCCAACCCCTAATTAAAGCCCCGCCATGTAATATTTCAGTTAAAAAAATGACTTGATATGACATATGATTTGATGACAGGAATGTTTCACTAAAATGCTGAACCATGCACCCCTGCGGTGAGAGGCTGGTCTCTCCAGACTCTTGTGGTCTCCCATCTGTTTGTCCCGATGGAAATATTCTTTCTTTGCTTAAACATTTGACAGAATGGCATAAAACTGATCCATCTCCATGGCGACATGGGGGTAGTCACCACCAATAATCTTACATGTTGATTCTTAGAAGATTCAGACTTGTTAGTAAGTCTGAATCTTTAAAAAATCTTTAAGTTATATTAAAGATAATCAAGTCTGTAGTTATTATAAAGTGGAACCAAACATTACATTAATCTCTTTCTCCCATTCATTCATCAATGGACTGGAACATGTCTGCAATATACATAAATCTTACATGATTTCTGTATATTTATGAACATGATTGCCATATACATACATCTGTAATGTTTGCAGAGAGCACAACACCTCAAATGAACCAAATACATGTGTATACGCAGCCCCCTGATTTAGCATTTAGAGATCATCAAAAAAACATAATCATTATGGAATGAATTCTTTAGGCAGATAGGCAGCTGGTTTAGGACAGGGTATTCAATGAAAAAGACATTAATCTGAAGAATTTTCACTGTCAGTGCCGACACTCCCAAAGCTTAGCTCTGTGGGACAATGTGGGCCTTAGGAATGCGTGACGTCTCCTGATTTCTGTAGACCTCGGGTAGTGAAGCTGCTATCAAATGTTTCCTTCATAAATTCTTCTGTGAAATGTGCATTGTTAGTTTGCGTTCTTTCCGGTTGCATCCAAAAGAACTTGAGGCACAGCTTCTTCCACAGTGTTGTAAACTGCTATTCAGTCTGTGCTTTCTTTTTTTTTTTTTTTTTTATACAAAAGAATCTTTCAAACACTGATATGTTTTTTTATTTGTAAATTATCCCATGAGTTCATTTAATGTGTGCCCTTTGCACCTATTAGACCATTTCATCTTCTTATCTTATATATATATATATATGTATGTATATATATATATATATATATATATATATATATATATATATATATATATATATATATATATATATATATATATATATTTTTAAAAGTGGGAATGTTCATAAAATGGAAAGTAAGATTTCTGTTATAAAGGGATCCAGAGCTTCAGTTGTAGAAGATGATGAGGAAGTAGTCTTCTTCTGCAGCCTGGCTCCGTGGACCTGTAAACAGAACACACAATCACACAAGTTCTACAGAGAACACACACAGTTCTACAGAGAACACACAGTTCTACAGAGAACACACACAGTTCTACAGAGAACACACACAGTTCTACAGAGAACACACAGTTCTACAGAGAACACACACAGTTCTACAGAGAACACACACAGTTCTACAGAGAACACACACAGTTCTACAGAGAACACACAGTTCTACAGAGAACACACACAGTTCTACAGAGAACACACAGTTCTACAGAGAACACACACAGTTCTACAGAGAACACACACAGTTCTACAGAGAACACACACAGTTCTACAGAGAACACACAGTTCTACAGAGAACACACACAGTTCTACAGAGAACACACACAGTTCTACAGAGAACACACAGTTCTACAGAGAACACACACAGTTCTACAGAGAACACACACAGTTCTACAGAGAACACACACAGTTCTACAGAGAACACACACAGTTCTACAGAGAACACACAGTTCTACAGAGAACACACACAGTTCTACAGAGAACACACACAGTTCTACAGAGAACACACACAGTTCTACAGAGAACACACAGTTCTACAGAGAACACACACAGTTCTACAGAGAACACACACAGTTCTACAGAGAACACACAGTTCTACAGAGAACACACACAGTTCTACAGAGAACACACAGTTCTACAGAGAACACACACAGTTCTACAGAGAACACACACAGTTCTACAGAGAACACACACAGTTCTACAGAGAACACACACAGTTCTACAGAGAACACACACAGTTCTACAGAGAACACACACAGTTCTACAGAGAACACACACAGTTCTACAGAGAACACACAGTTCTACAGAGAACACACACAGTTCTACAGAGAACACACAGTTCTACAGAGAACACACACAGTTCTACAGAGAACACACACAGTTCTACAGAGAACACACACAGTTCTACAGAGAACACACAGTTCTACAGAGAACACACACAGTTCTACAGAGAACACACACAGTTCTACAGAGAACACACACAGTTCTACAGAGAACACACACAGTTCTACAGAGAACACACACAGTTCTACAGAGAACACACACAGTTCTACAGAGAACACACACAGTTCTACAGAGAACACACACAGTTCTACAGAGAACACACACAGTTCTACAGAGAACACACACAGTTCTACAGAGAACACACACAGTTCTACAGAGAACACACACAGTTCTACAGAGAACACACACAGTTCTACAGAGAACACACACAGTTCTACAGAGAACACACACAGTTCTACAGAGAACACACACAGTTCTACAGAGAACACACACAGTTCTACAGAGAACACACACAGTTCTACAGAGAACACACACAGTTCTACAGAGAACACACACAGTTCTACAGAGAACACACACAGTTCTACAGAGAACACACACAGTTCTACAGAGAACACACACAGTTCTACAGAGAACACACACAGTTCTACAGAGAACACACACAGTTCTACAGAGAACACACACAGTTCTACAGAGAACACACACAGTTCTACAGAGAATCAATCATAAAACATTCTATACAAACACACAATCATACAACAGGCTACAGTGAGCACAGTCACACAGCCTTCTGGGAAACTGTTGTGTTACTGAAGTATTTCAAAGGTTTGCTGATGAAATTGAGAGTGTGCAGTGCTCTGACCATTTTACATATGTCCCATGGAGCCGTCTGAGCCCATGGGATGGTGTGTAGGAGCCAGAGACAGTGGAGGCCCTTCTGTCGCCACGGTAACCTTCTCTTCTTCACGCCGTTTCAGACATGCCGCCTTGGGGTTTAGGTTTCTCTCTGACAGAGACAGACAAAAACCTGTCAGAAATAATAACCTGAACTAACTACCTGACAGTCCACCTCAGTGCACAGTCCACCTCAGTGAACAGTCCACCTCAGTGTACAGTCCACCTCAGTGAACAGTCCACCTCAGTGCACAGTCCACCTCAGTGTACAGTCCACCTCAGTGCACAGTCCACCTCAGTGCACAGTCCACCTCAGTGCACAGTCCACCTCAGTGCACAGTCCACCTCAGTGCGCAGTCCACCTCAGTGCGCAGTCCACCTCAGTGTACAGTCCACCTCAGTGCGCAGTCCACCTCAGTGCGCAGTCCACCTCAGTGTACAGTCCACCTCAGTGCACAGTCCACCTCAGTGCACAGTCCACCTCAGTGTACAGTCCACCTCAGTGCACAGTCCACCTCAGTGCACAGTCCACCTCAGTGTACAGTCCACCTCAGTGTACAGTCCACCTGAGTGTACAGTCCACCTCAGTGCGCAGTCCACCTCAGTGCGCAGTCCACCTCAGTGTGCAGTCCACCTCAGTGCACAGTCCACCTCAGTGTACAGTCCACCTCAGTGTACAGTCCACCTCAGTGTACAGTCCACCTCAGTGAACAGTCCACCTCAGTGCGCAGTCCACCTCAGTGTGCAGTCCACCTCAGTGTACAGTCCACCTCAGTGTGCAGTCCACCTCAGTGCGCAGTCCACCTCAGTGTACAGTCCACCTCAGTGTACAGTCCACCTCAGTGTACAGTCCACCTCAGTGTACAGTCCACCTCAGTGTGCAGTCCACCTCAGTGTACAGTCCACCTCAGTGTACAGTCCACCTCAGTGCGCAGTCCACCTCAGTGTACAGTCCACCTCAGTGTACAGTCCACCTCAGTGTACAGTCCACCTCAGTGTACAGTCCACCTCAGTGCGCAGTCCACCTCAGTGTGCAGTCCACCTCAGTGTACAGTCCACCTCAGTGCACAGTCCACCTCAGTGTACAGTCCACCTCAGTGTACAGTCCACCACAGTGTACAGTTCACCACAGTGCACAGTCCACCTCAGTGTACAGTCCACCACAGTGTACAGTTCACCTCAGTGTGCAGTCCACCTCAGTGTACAGTCCACCTCAGTGCACAGTCCACCTCAGTGTACAGTCCACCTCAGTGTACAGTCCACCACAGTGTACAGTTCACCACAGTGCACAGTCCACCTCAGTGTACAGTCCACCACAGTGTACAGTCCACCTCAGTGCACAGTCCACCTCAGTGTACAGTCCACCTCAGTGTACAGTCCACCACAGTGTACAGTTCACCTCAGTGTGCAGTCCACCTCAGTGTACAGTCCACCTCAGTGTACAGTCCACCTCAGTGCGCAGTCCACCTCAGTGTACAATCCACCTCAGTGTACAGTCCACCTCAGTGCGCAGTCCACCTCAGTGTGCAGTCCACCACAGTGTACAATCCACCTCAGTGTACAGTCCACCTCAGTGTACAGTCCACCTCAGTGCACAGTCCACCTCAGTGTACAGTCCACCTCAGTGTACAATCCACCTCAGTGTACAGTCCACCTCAGTGCACAGTCCACCTCAGTGTACAGTCCACCTCAGTGTACAGTCCACCACAGTGTACAGTTCACCACAGTGCACAGTCCACCTCAGTGCGCAGTCCACCTCAGTGTACAGTCCACCTCAGTGTACAGTCCACCTCAGTGTACAGTCCACCTCAGTGTGCAGTCCACCTCAGTGTGCAACAGTCCACCTCAGTGCACAGTCCACCTCAGTGCACAGTCCACCTCAGTGTACAGTCCACCTCAGTGTGCAGTCCACCTCAGTGCGCAGTCCACCTCAGTGCGCAGTCCACCTCAGTGTACAGTCCACCTCAGTGTACAGTCCACCTCAGTGTACAGTCCACCTCAGTGTACAGTCCACCTCAGTGTACAGTCCACCTCAGTGTACAGTCCACCTCAGTGCGCAGTCCACCTCAGTGCGCAGTCCACCTCAGTGCGCAGTCCACCTCAGTGCACAGTCCACCTCAGTGTACAGTCCACCTCAGTGTACAGTCCACCTCAGTGCGCAGTCCACCTCAGTGCACAGTCCACCTCAGTGCGCAGTCCACCTCAGTGCGCAGTCCACCTCAGTGCGCAGTCCACCTCAGTGCACAGTGCACCTCAGTGTACAGTCCACCTCAGTGTACAGTCCACCTCAGTGCACAGTCCACCTCAGTGTACAGTCCACCTCAGTGCGCAGTCCACCTCAGTGCGCAGTCCACCTCAGTGCGCAGTCCACCTCAGTGCACAGTGCACCTCAGTGCACAGTCCACCTCAGTGTACAGTCCACCTCAGTGTACAGTCCACCTCAGTGCACAGTCCACCTCAGTGCACAGTCCACCTCAGTGTACAGTCCACCTCAGTGCGCAGTCCACCTCAGTGCGCAGTCCACCTCAGTGCGCAGTCCACCTCAGTGCACAGTGCACCTCAGTGTACAGTCCACCTCAGTGTACAGTCCACCTCAGTGCACAGTCCACCTCAGTGCGCAGTCCACCTCAGTGCGCAGTCCACCTCAGTGCGCAGTCCACCTCAGTGCGCAGTCCACCTCAGTGCACAGTCCACCTCAGTGTACAGTCCACCTCAGTGTACAGTCCACCTCAGTGCACAGTCCACCTCAGTGTACAGTCCACCTCAGTGCGCAGTCCACCTCAGTGCGCAGTCCACCTCAGTGCGCAGTCCACCTCAGTGCACAGTGCACCTCAGTGTACAGTCCACCTCAGTGTACAGTCCACCTCAGTGTACAGTCCACCTCAGTGTACAGTCCACCTCAGTGTGCAGTGCACCTCAGTGCACAGTCCACCTCAGTGTACAGTCCACCTCAGTGTACAGTCCACTTCAGTGTACAGTCCACCTCAGTGTACAGTCCACCTCAGTGTGCAGTGCACCTCAGTGCACAGTCCACCTCAGTGTGCAGTGCACCTCAGTGCACAGTCCACCTCAGTGTACAGTCCACCTCAGTGCACAGTCCACCTCAGTGCGCAGTCCACCTCAGTGTACAGTCCACCTCAGTGCACAGTCCACCTCAGTGCACAGTCCACCTCAGTGTACAGTCCACCTCAGTGTACAGTCCACCTCAGTGTACAGTCCACCTCAGTGTGCAGTCCACTACACTGTGCATTCACTTGAAAAGTAAGAGTGGAGTCTGACCTCGGACCTGCTGCTCCAGGCTGAGGATGACTGCCACGGCCTGGTGAAGGATGAGCAGCTTGGTTTGGGGTTTGTCACTCTTCAGGTGCAGCTGGACCATTCGGCCCAGTTCTTTGAAGGCCTCGTTAATGTCCCGCACTCGCAGACGCTCCCGGGCGTTATTGGCCATTCTCCGCTCCCGCTCACGCTCCATCTTCTGCTCCGGTGTCAGGTCTTCATCATCATTATTGCTATGGTAACCAAAGGGAAAAACAAAACCAAGTTACACAGTGAGAAAAAAATGGAAAAGCTCAGCACACCAGAGCAGTGAAAATGGGTTGAATTTATGAAATAGAATTTGATAAGTTTAGAGGGCGTGCCATTAACTATATGGGTATTCTCTTTTTTCCATGAAAAAAATCTACAAATAAACCACAAATGGTGCTTATTGTCAGTTTTATTGGAGATTGGATCCAGAAATATATTTTAAAAAATTGCTGGTGGCAGTGATCAGCAAAATGGTGTCTTGAAAATAAATGATTAAAGATTGCTTTAATCATGCAGGAATCACTCCAAATACCATTTCGGGTGAGTAAGTGATGAGAATTAGGATTAGAGAAACAACTAGAACACAGTTCAAAATTCTGAACAGTTGATTTTTCAGAATAGGTCTACTTTAAAGATGTGCGGTGTATACACTTTACTTCAGTTTATATGATGGACTGTGTGACCTGTTGGTCTGCTCACATTATCAGATTTGTCAAGCGTAAAAAAAGAATGTTCCCATATTCATCTTGAGGCTGAAAGTTCTCTTTACTTTTTGTCTTGGCAGAGAATACTGAACTTATGGTTTCAGATGGAAGGACCCAGGAAGGAGCCAACAATTACAGAAATATTAACCCTAAAACATGATCATTTTGTCAGTTAAACAATAAATTTGAATTCTCAGTTTTAAACTCTGCTTCTGATGTCATGAGGCTCTTCCTAGAACAAAAAGATTGGCCCACTGGCTGTGTGAGAAGAAGCCAAGAATGAGGCCCACTGCCACTTTGGAGAGAATTTAGCTCCTCCTCAACACAACTGCAGAGTTCATCAGAGTGACCACAGCACCACCACGGGGCTCGGACACGCTACAGGCACCGTTTAAATGTATGTGCAACGCAAGTGAAGTAAGGGAGCTCACTATAGGTTTGATGTGCTACTCCACAGTCAGACATACAGTTTGATGCATTCAAATCAATCAATAAATAAAAAATGGTGAACACAACACAAAATCAAAATGGTTACTAAAAATCATCTTGCTATAACCAATACCTGTTGAAATTATACAAGAGAAATGCTAACATGTTAGCATTTCTGCCACTTGTTAATACCACTTTTTGTGCCTCGTTCTAATTCCTTTTTCTCACATCAAGTGAGTTCTACAACTTTAAACAGCATACTACATATGCATCTTCTCCTGTTTATTTAAAAAAAGACAAATATATAATTTTGAAGGCAGCGGGTTGGCTGTGCGTGGGGCTGGACTGGTCAGTCTGATGGACCGGTGGGGCTTACAGAGGTTACCTAGATCTTTACCTCTCTAAAGCTTTGAGCTCCTTCCCATCGATGTCCTCCTCCTTTGTGTCCAGGGCTTTGGAGTCCTGAAGCAGGTTCTCATCCACCTCATCTTCAGATTTGATCTCAGAGCTGACTGAAGACGCACTCTGCCCCTGCACCCCTCTGGACAGCACTGGAAACACAAAAACAGTCAAAAGGCTAATCCCAGATACAAAACAAACTAGATATAATGTGATTTTTTAAAATTTCATTATTCATCTAAAACAGCTTAATAAAAGAAATAAGTCCTCTGACTACTGCATTAGAAAACTGCAGCGCCCAATGGGAGCGTTGCAGCTGTCGGCACCTCCGAGCTGTACATCATGCTGACGAGCCATTGATTTTTTTTTTTTTCATTTGTACCAAAATGACTACGTAACGCCGAATCCTTTGTGTATCAATGATTAAGACAATAAAATTGGAGAAAGAAAGTTACAGAGTACAGAGCAGTGGGCATATGACGGTGTAAACGGGGGCAGATCAGCAAAATGCTTTTTGAAAATAAACAAGACAGACAAGAAACAAGAGGTGTTTTTGACAAGATGGCGCCAGTGTTGTTTGTCTCTGCATACTGTACTTATGTTTTTGTTATTTCTGTCTATTGTCACGGTAAATGTCAACTCCCTGCGGGTGTATGATCATCAAACACTTTTAGATCTTCAAACCACTGTTGAAACTGTGGTGACATTTTATCACCATGGCCACAAATCTTTCTGCCCACTGCCGCTTTCTGGAATAACGGTGTTCCAGTTCTCCGTGGGATCATGTCAAGTTGTGATTTGTTTACACTGGTATTTACATTTTTGCGCCACCTGCAGGCAGCATCAGGCATATACACGCCAAGATTTTATCATTTGTATCTAACATACCATGGCAAACTTGTGTTTGGCATGACTGCCATTAATACCGGGCTTCAGAATGAAGTAAATTAAGGCTTAAGACGTTTTTCAGGGGCTGCAATACAAACTAATGGGCAAAAGCCCATAATGACGTAAATTTTCTGAATGTTTCAGGCCCCTCCATAGACCTCCATTGGGGCGCAGCGACTACGCACACTCAAATGCACCACGTGACTCAAATACAGCAATATGAGCGCACTAAACATGATAAAAAATAGGTCTATGCAGATACATGTTCTGTTTTAAACATATAGCCTAATACAAAATGACTCTATAATTTATTTATTTTTTATTTTTTTAAATCGAGGATAAGTTAGGGAGTGCGGCGCACTTGCGCCCTCTATTCACCAACCGCCACTGGCTACAGTGCTGATCTATAAAGTCTGCTGAAGGTTGCATGATGGTGTTTTAAAAGGCGACAACACAAATTTCGCTTCCATGTCTTGGCAGGGCATGTTATCTTGTGACACCCACATTGGACCATTAATCTGTGCATTCACCTCTGTTATTAAAAGCTTGATTGTGCTGTGTCCTTTTTAAGGGCCAACTTCCTGCACTTTAATGAGAAAAAAATGGGGGTAGTGTTGTTCTCTCCCAGTGATGCTGCTCCTACAGAGTTGGGCTCCTTAGCCCAGGCTGTGAGCCCAGTAGTGACAAATTTAGGTATGAAAATGGGCCGTGGTTTTAAACTTGATGCCCAAATTAGTTCTTTGGTGAAGACCAGCTTCTTTCAGTTGAGACAACTGGCCAAAGTGAAACTGATTTTATCTCATCACAACTTCTCTCTTTTAGATTATTGTAACTCACTTGACACTGGTCTCAGTAAAACCTCACTCTCCTGCCAACAGCTAGTCCAGAAGACCGCCTTTTAACTGGACCACGTAAATTTGACCACATATCCCCCGTCCGTCAGTCTCTGGCTCCTGTGCACTTTCACAATAACTTTAAAATCCTTTTATTTGCTTTTAAATGCCTCCATGGTATGGCCCCTCAGCCCCTCAGTGCCCTCAGGTCAGCAGATCAGGCTAACCTTCGTGTCCCAATGACTAGGAGAAAATAAAGAGGGGATCGGGCATTTGCAGTGGCCGCTCCAAAGCTGTGGAATCAGCTCCCGTTGCACATAAGGCTGACTGACTCACTGCCTGTTTTTAAGTCCCTGCTAAAAACTTAATATGTTAATAACTTGGCTCAATCTGCTCTTTCTTTAGGGACCATTTTCACTGGATTATATGATAAAAAAAATGCCTGTATATTTAAAGAGTGCACAGTCGTTTAGATAAACTGTCTGCCTCTTGCTTGTCTCAGCTGACATGCTTTTTATTTACTCAGAATATTCATTAGTATTTACTTAAACTGATCTGTCTGGCATTCAAATACAAGTGATTTTATTGGTTAAAATCTCTCCACAGATCTGATTTGTAACTTGACCTGATGGTGTTATTTGCCCGTATCCTCCACTGGCAACAGGCAGGTGACCTTGTCCGTGTGTGCATGTGTGTGTGTGTGTGTGTGTGTGTGTGTGTGTGCATGTGTGTGTGTGTGTGTGTGTGTGTGTGTGTGTGTGTGTGTGTGTGTGTGTGTGTGTGTGTGTGTGTGTGTGTGTGTGTGTGTGTGTGTGCATGTGTGTGTGTGTGTGTGTGTGTGTGCATGTGTGTGTGTGTGTGTGCATGTGTGTGTGTGTGTGTGTGTGTGTGTGTGTGTGCATGTGTGTGTGTGTGTGTGTGTGTGTGCATGTGTGTGTGTGTGTGTGTGTGTGTGTGTGCATGTATGTGACAATACTAAGATATAAAAAAGGTCACAGATCCAGACAAACTGAAACCGGAGCAAATGTTAAAAGCTTGGTTCTAATGCTCCTGCACTTGACACAGCACTGGAACAGTGCCTAAACCTGCTCATACACACGACTATCCACCATCTTGGATTGGAGCACATTGGCTTGAGGCATTTGGAGCATTCTGCCAGAGGAAAGTGTGCTTGTGGGGATGGTGATTAAGATATGAGTGCATGCAGTGTCCTCTGTACCTCTGTAGGGGTCGCTGTGGTTCAGTTCTGGTGAGGTGGCCGTCTGATTGGCCAGTTGAGAGAGAGAGGAACTTGTCATGTGACTGTTTCGATGACCCGCCTCCTCTCTATGAGAGCCCACCTGCAAAACACAAGTAGAAAATATTAGTGGAATGACAATTTTTTCATGCAATGCTCAATGTTTTTTCTTATACAGGTAAAAGATAGGACATTCCGTATTGCCTGGGATTCAGAATACACAATTCAATATTTTCCAAAGATGTGAGTTTGGCCCTGTTTTTAAATGAGCATGATTGACAGGTAGATTAGCACGCATGACGTCCATATCGAAAAAAGGGGAAAACAAATCACTACAGTGTAAAAAACATAGCAGATATCAATGAGAAAAGCACTAAACTCTGTTCATCTGAGGTGAAATAATGTTGATTGTATGTGTAAATCACAGATGATCAAATAGATAAAAAAAAACACACATGACAATCTGAATGCATGATCATGTCTGAGATGCAAAAGGAGGGCGTGGGAACCAAACTGATCAATCAATCTGTATAAAAAAAAATACAGAGAAATATTGGTCTGGCTCTGCCAGGCACCATTTCCTTCTTTTCTTTAAAAAAAAAATCTCTTTATTTCCTGTGAATGCTCAGAAGGGGGCAGCACAGTCCTGCAAAGCACTTATTGAAAGTAATATTGAGTGTTGTTCTGTGTGAGAACTGTGTGTTTTTCAAAAGGCTCTCTGAAAGTGTGTGTTTTGGACTGCCCGTCTCACCCGTGGGACTGGTCAATGCTTCTTCAGGGAATCACTGTAATAACAACAAATCCTTTAGATAAGGCAATATGGGAATGAAATTAATCATGATTTTCTTTCCTCAAATTGATGGATGCAGATTTGCTATTGGATTAATCAGATTAGTCTTTCCAAAAACAAAATTAAACTCTATTAAACTTTTCATTTCAGGAACAGACTTCCATTTTTTTTTGTCCAGAGAAACCCCAGCATATTCAGTATTAATCTGTTAGTAGTTAGAAGTCACAAAGCCGTGAAGCTCCTTCAGGTGTCTCCATTGGAGCCAATAGTGTGAGTGATGCAGACTGAGACTGCTTCAAACATAAAGATCATCCATTAAAGACGAGTGGCATCTCTTTTGCCAGCTCGCATAGGTGCACATCAAAGACAGAGGGAGGAAACAAGGGAGGGGAGGAAAAGAAAGAACATGGTGAGGGCAGGAGAGGAAGGGGCGATGGAGAAGAGGAAGGGAATGGCAGAAGGAGAGGATACAAGAGAGAAAAAAGGATGAAGGATGGGGGGATAAAAGAAAAAGAGGAGGCTATCAAGGAGGGGAAGGACGAAGGCAGAAAAAGACTGAAGGATATGCTAGAAAAGAGATGAGGAAAGGAGGGAGGCAGGAGGAACACAAGAATAAAGGAGGAGACAGAGTAGAAAAGGACAAGGAAGGAGGGAAGAAATAAAATAAAATAAAACACGCTCTAGTGAAAATGTGCTGAACAGACGTGGGGACTGTTTTGTTTTTGAGTCAGGAAGTGAGTGGATGTTTGTTGCAAAGGCCTTGGTTTAATCAGAACTGTGGAATTCAGTGTGAAATATGTGCTGAAGATATACTCCGACAATGCACTGCCTTTGTTGTGCCTGAGAGAGAGCATGGCGTTCAAGGACAGTCGGGCATGTGAGTTTAGACAGCTGGCAGCTCCACAGACACTGTACAAAACTCCCTGCTTTTTCCTGTGAAATATCCTGGTGTTTATTGTGTTTAAATGCAAAAGGAAAGCCGGAGAGTCTTTGCTTTTGATGTCCCCAGCAGTAACTGGGCTTCACTATTGTCAGATTGGATACACACTTCTTCAACACTTTACAAAGATGTGAGTATGGACACTGGTGAATCTCCCCACTTTCAGATGGGTGTCAATGATGGGTGGATTAGCCAATCAGGGATAAATCATCATCATCATCATCATCATCATCATCATCACTTGTAATGCGCTTTACAGGCTTGTCCCCTCAAAGCACTACACTGTTGTCTTTATTCATTCGCATCATACTGTGTAGTTGTAAGATATTACTGTAGCCACAGCTGTCCTGGGACAGACCTATGGAGGCGAGCAGCCCCTCTGACCACCACCAGTCATTCCTGCACACATACTAGGCAATGTGAGTGACGTGTCTTGGACATAACTTGCCCAATCAGGAAATGATCTTCTGACCTTTGGATTGGTGGACCACTGCTCTAACCTCTGAGCCCCTGTCACCCCACTGTCTGCCCATATCAGTGGGTAAGAGGTTGGATTTGTAAGGGGGGGGGGAATTACTGCTATGTACTGTCAGGCCAAAGCTGGCACAGTGGTAGCTTGGTTAGCATCTCCTGAATATACTATAGGGTCAAGAAGATAAAAAATTAAATGGTGATTTAACACAACAGTAACATCAGCACAAAACCATGTTTTTACTGACAGAGGACTGGCTGATCATTAGAAATTAGTGAGTCTCAGTTGAAATTGGATTAATTCCACAGCCTTACCATTAATATTTGGCAACAACTGAATAAAATAATCAAACCGCCCACCTCCATCTCCACATGAAATCAACTCTTTTATTTAAATCTGATTTTGCACATATTCCATTTGCTTTGTGTATTGAAAGAGACAAAAGAATTGCACTGGCTGTTTTTCAGTGGGAATAAGCTCATTAAGCACAGGAAGATTTCTGGGTCAAGAGCGGCGGCTGCGGCTCGTAAACAGCGACTGAGAAATAAAGTCTGTCACAAGTCGCACACAGTGATATTTCACCAGGAATGAGCTGCGATGGCTCTGGTCCCTCCACTATACAGGGATTAGGTTCATGTGAGGAGGAAGCAGTGTTGTTGTTGCTTTGCCTGGAACGTTCCATAGTAGGCTGTACACTAAACTAGCTTGCATTTAGTCAATTACAGGTGACATGTGACATGACATGTAACCTGGTGGTGTCACCTTGTCTCCAATATAAATTTGTCACACAGTGGAAAATTTTTGGAAAACCATTGAGACAAACAGGTGGTGTGCCCTCCACCTTAAGTTATATACTGCAACTTCATAATTATGAAATATTCTGATCATATTGCTACCATAAACAACAAAAATACCTGTTGCTTGGAACAGGCAGTAGTGGCATGGAACATACAGCAATTTCAGAATATCACAAAATATGAAAAATGGATGGGGGACTGGCAAATACTCTATGGTCAGTACTCTATCTTCCGGCGCGCTCCGCAGTGTGCGACCCGTGTAGCTCGAGCAGTTGTGCGTTTCTGATGAAAGTTGTCGGAGTGGTTGGTGTGTCATCTCCTCAATAGGCAATGTGGTCTCTTAAACTGGACTTGTTGATGTTCTGCGGACTGTTTCTCGCGGCCTGTTTAAGCCACGAGACAAACAGACCGACTGCGCTCTGGGGAGGTGCCCTCCCGCGGATCACCTTTAGCAGGGAATCTCTTCTTCAACTCCGGTTCCCCACGAGTGTCATGCCACCTCCAGACATCCCTCTGGAGCTTCGAAGAAAAGGGCGCCGTAAACGGGGGGAAACGAGGTGGAATACACCGGAGAGTTAAACGCCTGAGCCTACAGGGCCGCCGCAGGCTACCTGCTCTCCCCTCCATCTTGCTCGGGAACGTGCAGTCCCTCCGGCACAAGCTCGATGAGCTGGAAGCTTGGGCCACAGTCAGGCAGGAGATCAAGAATGCCTGCTTACTTTTCTTCACCGAATCCTGGCTCAACGACGCAGACCAGGATGAGGATCTGTCGCTGAGTGGTTTCGGGACTCCGCTCAGACTGGATCGCAACCGGGAAATAACCAACAAGACGCGCGGGGGCGGCGTGTGCTGCTACATGAACAAAAGGTACTGTAAAACTGTTGTTGTTCGGGAGAGGATCTGTACTCCTGACATTGAACTTTTGTCTATCTCCCTTCGGCCTTTTTACTTGCCACGTGAGTTCCAACAGCTGTTTTTTACTGTTGTCTCCGTGCACCCCCGGGCTGACGCTGCAGCCGCCGCACAGCTGATCGGCGACGTCACGCACCGGCTCGACACAATCTGCCCCGACGCCCCAAAATTCATTCTAGGGGACTTCAATCACTGTCGCCTTGATGACACTTTTAAGACCTACGAGCAGTACGTTACCTGTACCACAACACAGAGGAATACGACCACAGACTTGTGTTATGGTACAGTGAGTGGGGCGTACAAGTCTCTGCCGCTCCCTCCTCTCGGATCCTCCTACCACAACTGCGTCTATCTGATGCCACGGTACATCCCTGCGTTCAGACGCCTGCCGCCTGAGGAAAGAACTGTGAAGTGTTGGACAGAGGACAGTATTTCCACACTTCAAGCCTCGTTTGAATGTACTGATTGGGACTGTGCTTCTTTGAAGGATGCGAGGATATAAATGACTTATGTGAATCCATCTCTGCATATGTCACTTTCTGTGTTGACTCCATCATTCCAACTAAAAATTGTGTTATTTATCCAAATAATAAACCGTGGATAACAAAAGATCTTAAATCAGTCATAAATAAAAAGAAAGTGATTTATTGCACTGGGAACCAACTGGAGAAAAAGGCCATTTCTAGGGAAGTGAAAGGAGAGATAAGAAAGGCCAAACTTAAATACAAAGATAAAGTTGAAGCCCAGTATAGCAGTGGAGACCTTAGAGCAGCTTGGCGGGGTATTAAGAACATGGCCTCTAGTAGCCACCAAAATGAGGACAGGAAACATGTGACTGTGAAGGGCGTGTCGGACGCGGAGTTGCCAAAGTGCTTTTAATAATTTTTTCTCACGGTTTGAAAGGGATGATGTTTTGAAAAATGTGTCAGACTGTAGGAACTCTCTTAAACCTTCAAATGTAATTGAGGTTTCACAGGATCAGGTCACTGCTTTACTAAAGGAAGTAAAGACAGGGAAGGCCAGGGGTCCTGATGCCATCTGTGGGCACATTGCACCACTGTGCCACCCAGCTCAGTGCTGTTTTCACTAGACTGTTTCAGATGTGTGCCGATCTTGGTCAAATTCCTTCTCTGTGGAAGACATGGACAGTGGAACCTCTCCCTAAATCGAACAGATCAAAGGAGTTGTTTGAGTTCAGGCCAGTGGCACATCTCACATCTTTAGTCATGAAGACTTTTGAACAGATTTTAAAGACTCGTATCTTGTTTTTAACTGAAGGGAAATTGGATCCACTACAGTTTGCGTATCAGCCCAATAAGGGAGTGGAGGACGCTAAACTTTTTTTATTGAACAGTGTCTATAAGCACCTTGAAAATGCCAAGGCACATGTGAGACTTTTATCTGCGGACTTTTCCTCTGCTTTTAACAAAATGCAGCCCCATGTCCTGATTCAAAGACTGGCTTCAGATTTTAATCTTCTGGACCAGCTCCTTTTATTGATTTTAAACTTTCTCACCGACCGGGTCCAGCGTGTTTTTGTCACTGGACGATTGGCTCCTCCCTCTGTCTCTAACACTGGATCACCTCAAGGTTGTGTGCTTTCACCTCTCCTTTTTATTTTGCACACAGACAGCTGCAGATCCTCAGAGGAAAACAGATTCCTCATCAGATTTTCGGATGACACGGTCCTGGTGTCACTACTTTCAGGATCTGAGGAGAATCGTGGCCCTGCGCTGGGGCAGTTTGTCCAATGGTGTGAGGACAACTATCTGGATTTAAATGTTGCTAAAACCGAGGAGATGGTGATTGATTTTAGACGCGCACCTTCTCACAGTGTTAGTGTCGTCCACAGTGATGTTGTTGAAATTGTCGACAGTTACAAATATCTGGGCACTGTGATGGACAATAAACTGAAATTTGACATAAACACTGAAACCATTGTTAAACGAGGGCAGCAGAGAATGTACCTGTTGAGAAAACTGAACAACTTTTCTTGTTCTTTTATTGAAAGTCTGCTCACTTTCTCCTTCATTTGCTGGTTCCAGTCCCTGTCCTTGAAGGATAAAAACAAACTGCAGAACATTGTTAAAACTTGCTCAAAAATCATAGGGGTCAAACTGAGGGAGCTGCATTCTCTGTGGGAGGAGCGAGTGCTGAGCAGAGCCAAGTGTCTCCTGGCTCCGCCCCTCCATCCTCTGACTCCTGACTTTATCCTGATGCCTTCAGGACGTCGTTTTTATGCTCCGGTACCGAAGACTAACCGCTTCTCCAAATCTTTTGTGCCTTCAGATATTAAACTGCTAAATTCTGAAGGTTGTGTTTTTTGAGGTTTTACACTGTCATATGTATATTGTTCTCATATTGTTCTTTGAGTTCCACTTGTGTCTGTAATGGTCTGACACACTGTGTGTTTGTGCGGGTGAGAAGTGAGAACTGCGCTGTGAATGCTGCAAACGAACTGCCCTCTGGGATCAATAAAGTTTTCTGAATCTGAATCTGAAAATGAAAAAAAAAACACTCAGCTACAAGTAAAATATAATAAAGCCAGGTTTAAAAACATTTAGAAATGTCTTTTACATTATTTCTTTATTTAACATTATGAGCAATTAAGCACGCATTTTTCACGGTTTTACTGTACAAATAAAGAGGACATATTTGAATTCTATGGGGTATTAACAGCTAACACATAACATATTTAACATGGTGTTATCTTTTATTTGAAAATGCTATATTTGTCAAAAACAATGTATTGTATTAGTATTTGGCATAATTATGGAAAATTGTCATTGGGCTGAGTACTGCACACTTGGCTCGCTAAAACACTAAAAACATAGATGACATGCAGACTAATTGATTTCTACCCAGGAAACTCAATTCTAAAAAAATCTCTTTTTTGTTTGTTTGTTTGTTTGTTTAAAGACCATTGGCATGTTGAATATCAGTTAAACACTGTACTATGTACATGTACGATGGTTGATTTTTGTCTGCCTCCAGTCCATTCTGAAATTCTGAACATTCTGACGGCAGCGCATATCAAACGTTTATTTATTTATTTATGGTGGCTGAGTGGCCTTTCTGTGTGGAGTTTGCATGTCCTCCCCATGTCTGGATGAGTTTCCTCCAGGCACTCCAGTTACCCCCATCAACCCAAAACATGCAGCACCCCTATGAACTGAAATCGAGGACCATGACGTCACCCGGTGCCCGGCCAGCCTCAGTCCGAAAGGACGACATGGGTCCACCCTCCTGTGGGCTCGCAACCCACCGAGGGGTTCATAGGGGTTGGGTGCACAGAGGACTGGGCGGCAAACTGCTGCACCCACGACCTAACCGGATAATGCGGAAGAAGATGGACAGTTTAAGCAAATTATTACAAATTATTCATAGAAAATTAAACCAAGACCATGTAAGGACAAAAGGAGGACTAAATTTGGATAAACAAGAATAAAACAACAGGACTGAAGAAGTACGGAATCAAATTCACACCACAATCCTAAAGGACTAAACAAAGGATTATTACCAAGACTAAAGCAGGACTAAACAACACACAGAGGAGGAGGGGCTGGACTGTGGGGCACAGCTGGAAGAGCTTTGCTGTGTTTTTCACTGGAGGCCTGTGTGCTGAAGTCATGGCTCCAAAAACAGGTGTAACACATATCTCCCTCCCCTCTGCACACACACACACACACACACACACACAGACACACACACACACACACACACACACACACACACACACACACACACACACACACACACACACACACACAGACACACACACACACACACACACACACACACACACACACACACACACACACACACAGACACACACACACACACACACACACACACACACAGACATACAGACACACACACACACAGACACACACACACAGACACACACACACACACACACAGACATACAGACACACACACACACACACAGACACACACACACACAGACACACACAGACACACACACACACACACACAGACACACAGACATACAGACACACACACACACACACACACACACACACACACAGACATACAGACACACACACACACACACACACACACACAGACATACAGACACACACACACACACACACAGACACACACACACACATATACACACATACGCACACACACACACAGGTTGGGTTTCGATGCTTGTTGGGGACATTACACTCACTTCCATTCATTTCCTGCAGACTGACCCTAACCTTAACCAGCAGACTGACCCTAACCTTAACCTGCAGACTGACCCTAACCTTAACCAGCAGACTGACCCTAACCTTAACCAGCAGACTGACCCTAACCTTAACCAGCAGACTGACCCTAACCTTAACCAGCAGACTGACCCTAACCTTAACCAGCAGACTGACCCTAACCTTAACCAGCAGACTGACCCTAACCTTAACCAGCAGACTGACCCTAACCTTAACCATAGGCACTGGGCTGACCAACGTGAATTCACTATTTAAACTCATCCAGAAGAATTGAGAAGAAGACTGAAATTTGAACAGACAAACTAATACAAGATCATCATAATTTCAGAAGTTTGTACAGATATTTATATTTGTACACATATTTGTGTAGGATATTTTGGAATTGTGATTTCCTTTAATCTTGCAGCCCTAATCACTACTTGCTTAACCTTAACCCTAAAATGAATCTCTTTAACCCATATCTCAACTTTAAATCATGCTTGTGATCTAACAATAAAGTTAAATAATAATTATAATAATGTGAGATTTTAGTCCCTACAATTTTATTAAAATCAGTCAATCACCAGGTATTATAATGTGACCTAGACAAATCTTTAAAGGTTCTATATTACAGAAAATTGACTTTTGTGAGCTTTAAATCATCTTATAATGTTGTTACCTCATCAAAAACATACCTGCAGTTGTGTTTTGTTTCATTCACAGGTTTGAGTAACTCTTCATTATTAGTCTACACTAACAACACTTTTTTTTAATGAACAGTTACCTTTACTTCAGTAGTGATGTACAAATTCAGGGCTAAAGTCATCCAAATGGGAAGTAGTCACAAATGTCTAATGAAGGGATATAGAGTTTAAAAACATGCATTACCACATGACATCACAACGTGAAACAGACCGTATTCAAGACAAAATATGCAGGTTTACGAAATGAAACAAAAGAAAACTCCAGGTATGTTTTTATGAGGAAACAACAGTATAAAATATATTTTTAAGAAAAAAAATGCAGTGGGTAACAAGCCTAACACTCACATCTCCATCACAAATCCCCAACAACTTGTATTGTGTGAAAAGAGCAGATTCAAGCAGCCAGTGAGCAGTCCAAGCAGCCCAAAGAGTCCAAACAGGCCTACCATGAGCGAGTGTCGGCTGGACAGCAGGCTTGAGCCATAGCCAGACTCCAGAGAGGTCATAATGCCATTGTGCGATCCCAGAAGACTGTGAACATCACCATGTGCACTCAGGCCTGGAGAGGGCCCCACTGCATGGCTCCGCAACACGTGGATGGCATCATCCAGACGCTCCAGCCGGTCCTCAATACGTGTCTGCTGCAAAGTACACACAACAGAGCTTTGTTGGAATTTTTAAGAAGACATATTATTATATTTTGACAGCTAAATAGTTATAATGCATGACGTAGTCATTATATTGTAATTTGGACATTTTAAATCCTCCAAATGGTCTAAAATAACTTAAAAAGAAATATTTTTGGTGCCTTCCAGGTTGGAAAATAACAGTGTGCAATGGGATTGGTCACCATAAATATGATCACATTGCTGTCAGCACTGTATGGATAGCTGCAGATGGTACAAGGTCTCGTGCCACAAGATGTCTCGAGACAAAACTGAGACAAGACTGTGTACCAATTGTTTACATTTGGATTGGACTAAAGAGTTACATCTCTTATAGTTCCAAAAAGCAAAAAAAATAATTGACACAATATTGAATACAATTTCAAATAAAATATGGGGCCAAAATTGGAAACTGAATCCCAAATGTTATATAACAGGAATAATGTGGTTTTGTCTCGTTCTCATATATAAAATCTCATTTTGTGGAAACTGTCTTGCCCCATCCCATTGTTTTTTTGTTTTAATTTGTGCCAAAATGGCCACAGAGTGGAAACCTACGTGTTTCACGAATTAAGAAAATGAAATTGGAGAACAGAGTAAATAGAGAGCAGTGGGCATCGTTACAGTGGCAGTGAAAGTAGATTGGAGCAGTGGCATCTTGAATACAGAGAATAAAGATTATTCAAATTATGAATCACTCCAAATACAAATGAGAAAACAACCAATTATAACATGATTAAAAGCTCTGTAAAGTAAATTTTGCATTCTCCTTTAATACACGTACAGGGCAAATAGAGCTTGCACCATTCCACTTTTTTATTATTACAAAAAATAGTTTAGAATAATTTAAAAGTACATTATAACTGTTTCTGGTGAGGGGTCCGCCATCTGCTTGATTCACTGAAGATGTCATGGCTTTGTCTGAAATGTTACACATTGAACACTTATTGAACATTTATCTGTGCTTTTATAAAAAAAAAAAATTCCTGCAAAAAAACAAAAAACAAAAAAAAAAAAAAAAAAAAACCCCAAACAAACAATAAAACACGCATTCTAAACATGCCTCTACAGATCTGACCAGTAATTTGGTTGGGTGGTTGTACCCTCATGTGACAGACGCATTAAATGTACTCCCACTGGGCATTCTAGGCAAAACCGTAACATCTCCATGGAGGCAAGCGGGTGGCGAACCTCTCTCCAGAAATGTTACGTACTGCACCTTTAAATAAGAATGTTGTGCTGTATGTAGCCTGTACCAGAGAGTGCAATGGGGTTTCATAGTTGGGCGAAGGTGCTCCTTGTCCTCCATTTCTCGACCAAGCAGCAGAACTGGGAGCTGCAGGACACAAATAATGAAAAGACACACTGAAAAGCTCTTTCAGACATTTTGGGCCGTATCTTGCCCCCAATCTTAGCAGTAGCGCAAGTGTGGGGAGTGGAGCTCTCAACAACTGAGCAGACTGAGGGTGTGGTGCGTTCAGTGAATTGCCAGAATGGTAAAAATAAAACTAGTCCATTGAAAAACAACATGCAACATGCTCAAGACCTAGTTTATTTGGAAATATATTAGGATGATAAATGCTTAACATTCGTAACATGTCCGTGTGCTGTCCGGATGCCCTCCCACAGCAGAGCACAGCCCCTCCTCCGCCGCCTGTATCGGCTCAGCGCTGCTCTATAGTTTGGTTTGATCTGCAGCTGTACAAAAGCTGCTCATTCACATGAGGCCGTTTACAGCTCTGTCCTAAAGTGTGTTTTCTTACCCCGTCTGCAGTCCTAATGCTGCAGTGTCAGATTTCCTCACATCCTCATAGGCTGCTCTTTCTGTCATCAGCTCCATTTCATTTCGTGACCAAATTATTCCCATTGTGCCGCTTTGGTTAGTTTATAAAGTTAGTCACCAGTAGGTAAACTACCATCAGAACCGTAGATAATCCTGATGATCATCACACGCATTCACTGATAGCTTGGAGCCGTGACAGCGGAGCAGATGCACATCTCTTATGTGCTGCTTTCTTGGCAGCAGCAGTCAGTAGAGCTTTGTACAGCGGCGTATAGTAGACGTACAGTGCATATAGACATAGGCTATAGAGATATAGGCTATAGTGCACATGAGCACTGCTCTGTACAGACACTTGTGCATCCTGCTCTGTGTGCGCACTTCAGTCACTTGTGCGGGGCTAATGCAGGTCGTGCAGTCACCCTCCCCTGGTGTTAATGGTTTAATTAGGGCTGGGCGGTATACCGTTTGAACCGGTATACCGGTAATTTTTATTTTTATGATATGAATTTTTTATTTACCGCCATACCGTGTGTGTGCGCATATGTCGGCAACACAGAGCGGCGGAACGTCGCACAGCGGTAGATTGAGCGGGGGCTGTTTTTCAGTGTTACACCAAACAAGCCAACAAGCCAGGTAAGGACAGCGAGTTGAACGGTGAGCATGGACGAAGAAAATGACACAGACACAGAACTCATTCCGAAAAAGGGAGCCGTGTCTGTTGTTTGGAAATACTTCGGTTTTAAAAAATCTGACGCGGATCAAACACGCATCATCTGTAAGTGTTGTCGAGCTAATGTTTTAGCTGCAGGAGGCAACACGAGCAACTTGCTTCACCACCTCCGCCACAGTCATATCCTGGAATACGAAGATTGCATGAAAGTAAAATCTGCATCTTCTCCCCAATCTCTGCGTAACGTTGGCACTGCAGCACAAAACACTACACAGACGTCCCTGGTAGGCGCGTTTGCTAAAGGGACCGTCTGTGTAGTGTTTTGTGACACGGCTCCCTTTTTCGGAGAGCGTAGAGCGCGGGAGCGCGGAGCCGTGCCCGGGTGAAAAGGTGAAGAGCGGGGCTCCGCGCACCCGCGCTCTCGCTCGGGCGCGGCTCCGCGCACCCGCGCTCTCCGCTCTCTCGCTCGGGCGCGGCTCCGCGCACCCGCGCTCTCCGCTCTCTCGCTCGGGCGCGGCTCCGCGCACCCCGTCTAAAGGGACCGTCTATGACAAGAAAAGCAAACGTTGGAATGATATTACCAACTCTATCACACTCCACTTAGCCAAAGACAAAAATACCGTTAAATACCGTGATACCGTGATAATTAAAAAAATACCGTGATATCAATTTTTGGTCATACCGCCCAGCTCTAGGTTTAATCCAAGTCTGTGCGCAATACGGTAACACCAGAAACATTTAATATGAACAAGTAACAATTCCATAATGTGTGAGACATCCACCTGTGTGGGATCAAATGCAGTGGACACCCGTGAGATGAGACTGTGAGCGGTGAGCAGTAGCAGCGGTGGACACTCGTACCTCAGGTGAGACGCAGGAGCAGAACCAGGGTGGGGGGAGCAGGTGCGGCCAAGGGGAGAGTGGGAGCCAAGGGAAGAGTGGGAGTGCGTGAGATAGACACTGGTCTGCTGCGTAATGGGAGGCAAACGAAATGAGGAACGCAGAGAAAACTAAAAAGGTTGTGTGTGCGCGCACAAGAGAGTGCCAGTTCTGTCTGTCTAAAATGTCTGTATTCTTGTGCCTCTACTGGTGCGTACTTGCATTGTGGTGCTCCGGAGCTTTATTTATATCCATATATATTTTTACTCCACATCCCTCTGTGCTGCTGTAATGAGGCAAAGACATTATGGACATTACCCACACAGGCAATGCTTTTAAATGCCACACCGGGCACAGATTGGTTCAGACGCCATCCTCATATCTGTATCTTTACATATATCAGAATCAGAATTACTTTTATTCATCCCCGAGGGGAAATTTTCTTTGTTACAGATGCAACCGACCATATATATATGTACATATATGTACTACTCCAGCCTCCAGCAGCAAAGTACAGCCCAACCTGGACACGCCCCCTCCTTGCGCTTGCGCTACTGTTAAGATTGGGGGTAAGATACGGCCCTTTTACTCTAAAATCATGACTTAGGGACAACAACGCTTGAGGTGATAAAGCAGTCGACTTGTAATTGCAAAGTAAAAGGTTTGATTCCATTTGCATCAGTAGTAGTAGTACAAGTAAGCAGTAGTAGTAATATTAAAGAATAAATGTCATTCTGTCCTTATAAGATGAAACATAAGTAAATCATGATTTTGCATTTAGTTCATTTGACCTCCTGTTCAAAACTCCTACCGGCCTTTCACTGTAGCATCAGATTTGTCTTATAATATAAACAAAATTGTAAGTAAGTAAAAAGTAAGTATAAGGCTGTGGGCAGGGCTAAAGGGTAGGTGAAGAAATATTTTCTGAGCACTCATGTCTCCATTGAAGCACAAAAGATGATAAGACAAACATGCCAAAAATTGTAGTAATAGTAATATTATTTTAGTACTGTTACGCTTACTTAAGTAGAAGTACAAAATAGTGGTCCAAGTATTTGGAAATACTACTACTCAAGGGGGACATATCATCTGATTTATAATTTGAAGCTAACATTAACATTTAATAATTCACAGAATCTGGTATTTTCAAGGCATTGAGACAAAATAAAAAACCCTAAATCATATCTGAAAGAGTGGTACAAGAAATATAAATGTTCACATCATTTCCTATTGTGTGTATGTGTGTGTGTACACATACACACACACACATATATGTGTGTGTATGTGTGTGTGTATATATATATATATATATATATATATATATATATATATATACTGAGTAATATATAAGTAGGATAAAAGGGGTTTCTGATTCTGTTTTTTTATGGCAGTAATATTGTACCATTGGCCTCTGTAGTTTACATGACTCTTTGTTGTGTGCTAATTGTGGGCTGTTTTTTCCAGTGAACTTGGGAGCAGCCTCAGACAAACCTCTGATCACCCTCTCACACCTCTGATCACCCTCTCACACCTCTGATCACCCTCTCACACCTCTGATCACCCTCTCACACGTCTGATCACCCTCTCACACCTCTGATCACCCTCTCACATGTCTGATCACCCTCTCACACCTCTGATCACCCTCTCACACCTCTGATCACCCTCTCACACCTCTGATCACCCTCTCACATCTCTGATCACCCTTTCACACCTCTGATCACCCTCTCACACCTCTGATCACCCTCTCACACCTCTGATCACCCTCTCACACCTCTGATCACCCTCTCACACCTCTGATCACCCTCTCACACCTCTGATCACCCTTTCACACCTCTGATCACCCTCTCACACGTCTGATCACCCTCTCACACCTCTGATCACCCTCTCACACCTCTGATCACCCTTCACACCTCTGATCACCCTCTCACACCTCTGATCACCCTCTCACACCTCTGATCACCCTCTCACACCTCTGATCACCCTCTCACACGTCTGATCACCCTTTCACACCTCTGATCACCCTCTCACACCTCTGATCACCCTCTCACACCTCTGATCACCCTCTCACACCTCTGATCACCCTCTCACACGTCTGATCACCCTCTCACACCTCTGATCACCCTCTCACACCTCTGATCACCCTCTCACACGTCTGATCACCCTCTCACACCTCTGATCACCCTCTCACACCTCTGATCACCCTCTCACACGTCTGATCACCCTCTCACACCTCTGATCACCCTCTCACACGTCTGATCACCCTCTCACACCTCTGATCACCCTCTCACACCTCTGATCACCCTCTCACACGTCTGATCACCCTCTCACACCTCTGATCACCCTCTCACACCTCTGATCACCCTCTCACACCTCTGATCACCCTCTCACACCTCCGATCACCCTCTCACACCTCCGATCACCCTCTCACACGTCCGATCACCCTCTCACACGTCTGATCACCCTCTCACACCTCTGATCACCCTCTCACACGTCCGATCACCCTCTCACACCTCTGATCACCCTTTCACACCTCTGATCACCCTCTCACACCTCTGATCACCCTCTCACACCTCTGATCACCCTCTCACACCTCTGATCACCCTCTCACACCTCTGATCACCCTTTCACACCTCTGATCACCCTCTCACACGTCTGATCACCCTCTCACACCTCTGATCACCCTCTCACACGTCTGATCACCCTCTCACACCTCTGATCACCCTCTCACACCTCTGATCACCCTCTCACACCTCTGATCACCCTCTCACACGTCTGATCACCCTCTCACACGTCCGATCACCCTCTCACACCTCCGATCACCCTCTCACACCTCTGATCACCCTCTCACACCTCTGATCACCCTCTCACACGTCTGATCACCCTCTCACACGTCTGATCACCCTCTCACACCTCTGATCACCCTCTCACACGTCTGATCACCCTCTCACACCTCTGATCACCCTCTCACACCTCTGATCACCCTCTCACACCTCTGATCACCCTCTCACACCTCTGATCACCCTCTCACACCTCTGATCACCCTCTCACACGTCTGATCACCCTCTCACACGTCCGATCACCCTCTCACACCTCCGATCACCCTCTCACACCTCTGATCACCCTCTCACACGTCTGATCACCCTCTCACACCTCTGATCACCCTCTCACACGTCTGATCACCCTCTCACACCTCTGATCACCCTCTCACACCTCCGATCACCCTCTCACACGTCCGATCACCCTCTCACACCTCTGATCACCCTTTCACACCTCTGATCACCCTCTCACACCTCTGATCACCCTCTCACACCTCTGATCACCCTCTCACACGTCCGATCACCCTCTCACACCTCTGATCACCCTCTCACACGTCCGATCACCCTCTCACACCTCTGATCACCCTCTCACACCTCTGATCACCCTCTCACACCTCTGATCACCCTCTCACACCTCCGATCACCCTCTCACACGTCCGATCACCCTCTCACACCTCTGATCACCCTCTCACACGTCCGATCACCCTCTCACACCTCTGATCACCCTTTCACACCTCTGATCACCCTCTCACACCTCTGATCACCCTCTCACACCTCTGATCACCCTCTCACACGTCCAATCACCCTCTCACACCTCTGATCACCCTTTCACTCCAGCCGTCTGTCTTGGCTGGTTTGTGTTCACACAGGCACATTTGCATATGCTAATACTGAAGTACAAAGTAATAATACACTCAGGTATTCTCATTCACTGGAGATTATTTTCACTTCTTTAATACATTTTCACACAACACCACAAAGGAGTTACGGTTGCCCTCATTGTAGCTGTTCACTGAATATAGAGATTTGTTAAATCCCTCACTACAAATAGTTTCTTCCACCTTTAGCTCCAGTTGCCTCTAGGGGTGGGTAATATTTATATGTTATATGTAATATGCGTATGATAGTAATATGTATATGTTAGTATGCACATTCTTTAAGAGGTCACTAAAGCTACCTGCTGTTTCTGAAAGTTTTGAACTAAGGGTGCTTTCACCGACAGCAGTTGGTGCGCACCAAACGGTCCAACAGTCCAACCAAAAGCTCTTAGTTCGGTTCGTTTTCATTGGTGTGAAAGCATCAATTGCACTCAGATCCGAACAAATCAAGCGGACCGAGACCACCTCTTTTTTGTGGTCTCAATTCCGCACCAAATGCCAAATTCTGGTGCGGCCCTTCTGGTGTAAACACAAACTCAGGTCCAAAATATAGACAGTAGGTCCAGGGACCTGCATGCTCAGAGAGGTCTGGGTGTTCCCCGTGTTCACGGAGCAACCGGCATTTGTTATATTCAACTTCAAAATTGCCGTTTAGTCTAGTGTGAGAAATGCGACAGTCGGACTAGATCCAAACCCAGACTCCTGAACCTGTGGGAGCAGCTCTGGTTCAGGCTGGGCTCAGATGACCTGGAGTGGGGAGTAGTGTAGTGTTCGGTGCTTTCCCCAGGATGACAAGTGCACGGAGGATGGGCCACGCAGAACAAAATATAAAAAAACAAATTGGGTTCGCACTTCTGTCTTTATGCTATGCACCACCATGGAACCCGCCATGGTCCTCAAGGAGCCACCAGAGCAGCCCGCCCGGACCTGTAGTCCACAGCGCATTATCGCTTTCGCCGCATGGACGCAACGCTCAGAGGACGGTAGGGACCCGCTCAGCCCCAGTCCACTGCACACTGGAACCAGCACATGGAGGACCAGGCCTCTGGACCAATCTGACCAACGCGCTTGAAGGACAGCACAAGCCTGAGGGGCTGCGCTCTACGGTGAAGCTCCCGAGTCTTTATCGCTGTTACCTGAACCCAGAGCTTCTGCTCCGGGCTGATGTGCAGTGAGTTGTGTACAGAGTTCTAGGAACAGAGGCAGAGAGAACGTTGTTATATCTACTGGAAGATAAACGTTGTTGAAACGCCAGTCGGACCAATTTTGGTTCATTTGCCGGTGTGAAAGTGGACCACATTGGAGCCTATCTGCTACATAATAACAATTTTATTGCCTGGTGCGGACCAAATAATCGAACTAGCGGTGTGAAAACATCCTAAGAGCTTTTGGTTCGAATGGACCGTTTGGTGTGCACCAACTGCTGTCGGTGTGAGAGCACCCTACATCCTGCTGAGTCAACTAAAACGTTGGCAAAAGCTCTCAAAACTATTATAAATCTCTATGTATCTTATTACAAATCTCTATGTATTTGTCTCTGACCCACACTAGACTCACAAGACTACACCTTCACAGGATTACATGGAAAGAAAGATACTAGGAAGGTATATAATTATTTAAAGACAGATTAAATTTGTGGTACATGAGTTTAATATGCCTTTTAACACATAAAAATACAAATGTATTTTATTGGGATCTTTTTAACGACAATACAGTAGCGTCACCATTAACCAATGAATGGACTAAACATCTAAGGGCATACAGTTAGGTGAAGTGGGTATTGGAAAAGGGATCTTACCTGTAAGTGTGGGCGGAGATCCAACTGGGGTGGATGGGTTTGACGAAAAGCTGTTGTTTGTGTGGTCTGGAGAATAAATCTGTCAATTAAGTAAGACATATATAACAATAAAAAACGACAATGATAATAAAAATAATAGTAATCATTTGAGCATGAGACAATTTTGCATTACAAGGAAATTATTTATTTAAGCAGAAAAACACAAAAAGTGAGGAAAGCTGAGCAAATCAATACTTTCTGAATACTTTCTGAATTTTTTTGAAAACTTGCTTGGAAGATATTGGCACTGATCATTTTGGATGAAAATGTGTACCATCATGGTGCATACTAGTATATTTTAGGGAGCTCCACAAAGAAAAACCTGTCTGTCAGTAGAGGCACATGCCCAACCAGATTTGGTTAGCGGGCAATGTTGTGTCTAATTATTTTTAGTGTTGTAGTCAAGACCGTAATCGAGACCAAGAACTGTCCGAAACCACAGGGTAGCAAAACAGGGACAAGACCAACAAACCGAGATAAGACCCAGATCATGGCCCATTGAGACCAAATGAAGACCATCTTTGTAATTGTCTACATTTCTTTGTATTTTGCTGTTATTTGGCTTAAAATAAGCCAACCAAACTGTACTGCACTGAAACCTTTTTGGACCCTCACCTACAGTTTGAGTGCACCTTTTTTAAGCTGCCACTGGCTCTTTACAGAAACTGCTTCAAAGTAAAGAAAGTGAGTAGGATTTTTAAACTAAAAACTACAGCACTTTAAAATCACTGAATGCACTTTAACCTTTATATGCACTTTAGAAAATAGGCACTTTATACCCTGAGTGAATGTGATTTTGATGACTTGTAGAACTGTTTAACTGTTGTGTTTGTTTTGCACTGTCCTAAATGTCAAGAGACTGCGAATGTAAATTAGCTGTACGCTAACTTCGGCACATTTACACATGTATTTTTGTACCGATGTTTATTAATGTGCATTGTCTCTTAAATAAATAAATAAAATAAATTAAAATACAGTTTTTTTCTGTTTCCTAATAGGCGTTGCATTATCATATTGGCTTTGCATTGATATATAAGGCTCCCAACCTATGCACATTTACCAAACCAAATGCAAATTGTGACAAACACAGAAGTATTCATGTACTTATTAGGCAAACTTCAGGCCACATGTTGCAGTAGGCCTGCTCTGTGCTGTGGCCCTTCTCTGTTCCCGATACTATACCATAAATCTGGATTAGTTTTAGCTTTGCCTTTCGTCAGTGTCCGCTGGCTCTAAACGGACGCCGGCTGCAGTGAGGAGTCCCATATACCAGTGCAAGTTTATTGCAGACAGCAGAGGCCGTAATGAACTATGATCGCATTCACCAAGTGTCAGACCTCGAGTCCATGACAAGACCGAGTCCAAGCATCTTCAAGATAGAGACAAGACCGAGTCCAAATGCGCTCTAATCCGAGATGAGACCAAACAGCAAAAAATGGTCTTGAGGCCCGTCTTGAGACCAAGACCGGTCTCAAGTACTACAATACTAGTTATTTTTATGTATCAGTTTATATGAAAGATATCAGTAGTGTAGGAGGATGGGAGTCAGAGCCATGTTTCCCCTGAACACAGAACTGAATATTAGTCAGTGATAGGGAAACCATTCACTGAGAGACAGACCCTTCCCCAGATGTTGTTGAGACTTCACGCATTTTCTTATCAGACCCTGGACTGAGCACATGTCCTTGGTGAAAGACAAAAGAATGAATAATTACTCGGACTAGTGCTAGTTTCATTAACACGAACAGACTCAGCGTTTATGACCCCTCTGGCCAAAACCACAGCCAAAGCAGTGCTAAGTATCCTCAGTATTCTCTGGGCTGGTTCTCTTACTAAAACAGATAAACAATAAAAACTGTAAACTGTATTTCTGTATTGTTTTCATATATTGTCAAGACTATGTAAAAAAAATTATCTAATGTCTCCCTTTTAATATGAAGAGGGAGAGGAAGCACAACGCTGTTTCACATTTTTCTTCCAGGTACACTACGACCAAGCTACAGTATGTTACGTTTTATTATGGACTTGGAAATGCTATAGGCTTTTGACGAATGAAATGTGGTGGTATAATTCTGGAAATTAATATGTGATAAAGGTTGATTCTGATTTTAAAAGTTAAAATCCTAAATCCAGCGGAGGCGCTTCCTTTGATTTGCATTTGGCAACGCCCATCCCGTGTGCGAGCAAAGCACTCGTACACTCGTACGTGGTTTTAGTCAGTCATCCAAGAGTTAGTCCAGGAATCTGGGAAGGATCGGAGCTGCGCCGCAGGACACTGGACCACTGACCAAGGGGAGAGCCAACCATGGAGACCTCCTTGGCAGAGCCCGCTGCTGGACCTGTCCAAACCCCAGCTCGCCTCCTGCTGTACCATTCCCGGTTACCTGCCGGACCCTCCCGTCGTGTCCTGCTCTCACAATCCCCGCTTTGTCCATCCATCAGAGTCTGACCACCTCTAACGAAAAATGCCAAACCAATAAGATCTGATCCATGCAGTGTTGTTACGGAGAGGTTGGCATTTTGGTCCTTAAATTTGTGTCCCGTTACCTCCCAGTCAAGCGTAGTAAAGTAACCCGAAAAGAGAGAGAACCTCAACTGGACTTAAGATAATATAAAACCCTGATTAAACTTCTTCAATGTTGTAGAATCGGTGCCTCATTGATGTGACCTGGACCAGCAGTTGAAAGTGAATATTTTGACTTCATTTGTTTGTTAAAATAAACCACAGAAAGTAATTTTGGCCTTGGTGTTGGGTTGGACAGTGTTACTTTTATTGTGATTCATGAATCTGGTACCCCAATAATATATAATCAGTCTCTGTTACTAACAAAGTCGTTATACCTATACACATACCCCATTCACACACGTACAGTTTGCACAATTTGGAGGAACTGACACATTTTACAGTAAGCCAACACGCCATTGGCATGAAACATAATAAACCAACATGACATTGGCATGACTTACTGTCCCAGTTGGATAGGTGTGGTACATTGTAAGCATACTGGCGTTACTGGTGTACTTACTGAAGCAAGTGCTTTTCCTAAGGCATCTCCAGTTTGAGAGCTGCTGGCTGCTCCACTCTGGGCATGATTCACTAAAACAGAAATTATCAGTTATAAACAAGTGATACAGTAACTCTTTGGATTTCTTATGTTTACATGGAAAGTTCATCATTTTAATATCATCAAGACAAAGTGCCAAGAGTCAAGGGGTGAGCAACCTTAATTTTTAAGATTAAAGTTTTTCGCAAAGTTGTAAAAATTTGCTTTTTTTGCTCCTATAGGGATAAACATAAACACTTCTTATTGTATTACTTCTAATAAAGATAGTCACTGTCAAAAATGAATGGACTAAAAGTGTGTTTTTAGTGCTGTATAAGAGTATACAATTCATATGCTGAAGATCATGCTCATCAATTATAGGCCAATTCCACATACTTAAAGATTCTGTATTATAAGACCATCTCAATTGGATTGATAAGCAATGCCAACATAAAAACACTGAAACTAAAGCTTTGGAGTGGTGTTTATAAGACTACATGGCATGAGCCCTACCCATGACTGAGTCTGTTCCGTTGGTGTTGGTGGTGCAGGATGCTGTGCTGTAGTGACTGCCCCCCCCAGATGAGCCCCCCCCCCTGTGGAAGCTGGTCATGGGGGGCAGACTGGAGCTGAGGTCTGCTGAGGAGTGAGGCGAGTAATTCTGACAACAACAAGGAACTACTATTAATACATTTTGTGTGGTTAATTGATTCTAAAAAACACTATTAACTGCTATAGTGGATTTGTAAAGTGCATATTTCAAATACTGATGAAATAAAAATCCTCAGTGCTCACCAATCTGTCATGCGGGTGGATCCCACAATAGGAGGAGCCTTGGGAGGGGGTGTGGCCAGAGGTGCCTCCCCCAATCATATTGCCATGGTAACCACCATGCTGGGACATACTGCTACTGCTGCTGCTGCTCCAGGGGTCACTGCTGTGGTGGCCATCTTATAAGAATACAACCATCAAATCATACGCTGGCATTTTTCGCACCAATGTTTTCTGGTGAGATGTGTCCATACCTGGCATAAAGAAGGTACCGGGGAAGCCAGAGCTGGCTGGCTTTGAGCTGGGGTATCCCGGAGAGTCCCTGCTGTAGTCGGCTGAACCGGCAGAAGGGGCATACACCTGCACACATATTGCACAGCATTAATCATCTGATAACAGAAAGGTAGAATTACAAAGAATGTTACACAGTGTTACACAGTAGAGAGAAAAGAGACACATACACACTGCGGAGGCACAGAACTTTACATAAAGCATACTCCACTGGCTCACAACATCTGGACCTCTGGACATCAGCCCTAGGACCTGGAAGTGTGTATGGGGGTGTATGGTTGTGTGGAATCTGGCAGGTCGGGTGATTGGGCATACGAGATTGTGTTTAATGGACTGTTAAGTGCGATATATTTTGCGTGATTGAATGACCCTCCAGGTGGGCTAGTGAGTGAGATTGCATATTTGTAAGGGGCTTTTACAGTCTTGCTGTATCCAGCTGCACAAAACACTTCAGTCAGAGCGAAGCATCCAGTGCCACAAGCAGACTCCCAGAGACATGGCTGCATTCCATTCCACTGCAAAGTGAGTGTAGCGTGTGAACACTGAGCCATGAGAAGCTAACACATGCACAGCAGCTGTCTCTCTCTCTATGTCACATGATCCTCAGCTGACCTTTGACCCGTGTCCTTCAAAATCACATAATGTGCAATAGCAAAAGATAAACACCAAACAGAGCTATGTGACAAAGCAAAGGACTGCCAATCAACAGTGACTGGTCATGGAACATACCATAGCATCAGGCAAAACTGTGACAAGTGGTAACTACAGTTTTGTTTTGGGTGAAAAGGAGGATGGAGAGGTACAGACAAACAATTCCACAGACAGACGGGATTATTCAACAGACCTGTGGCACACACAGATTTGTACAGTTCCACAATCGTGCTGTCAAACAGCCACTATATATAAAAATTAATTAAAAAATATATATAGTGCTTATAATAGTGGTATTCAGTATCACGTTTCACAAGGCTTTTCCACAGGGGGTTGTTCCACAGACACTGGTGGACTGTTCCACATACAGACAGATGGGGGCTGTTCAGAAACAAACTATGATTGTGTGTGTGTGTGTGTGTGTGTGTGTGTGTGTGTGTGTGTGTGTGTGTGTGTGTGTGTGTGTGTGTGTGTGTGTGTGTGTGTGTATACATTGCCACTGATATGTGTTCCCTTTAATTACTTTGTTGCATCACTTAAAACTAGAACATACTTAAGTTTTTTAATTCAAATTAGTCTGGATATGAATCATTGTTGGCTAAACTGTATGCGTTTTCAATGCGGTGTTCCTCCCCCTCCCCTCCTGCTGTGTACACAGAATGAACAGTCTTTATTCCAAACAGATGTGGGACTGAAGCGCTCTCACGACACTCGGCTGCACCTGTGCCGGCCGCTGCATTCCTCTCTTTCTCAATCACTTCTCACTCATGCCTTCCGCTTTCCACAGCCTCTCTAAACACCAGTACCACACCAGCTCCATGTGAAGCACTCTAGGACATGAGGCTGGCTCACTACACACACTTATCAAACGTATGTTTCCAATTATATTACCTGACAATGGAGTGAATTGTTTCTGAACTTTAAACCATGTTGTTCTAATAATGAAGGTTTTCTGTCATGGGGACCTAATTTGTGTCCCCATAAAAAAGGTAGGTCCCCATGATGTCAGTGTGTACAGATTATTGTCCCCACAATGTGATAAATACCCACCAACACATCCATTTCTGTGCATCTGTAAAATATCTCTGATGGAAAAGCCCAACATTCCCTCACTGTGTGGAACGTTATCCTCTTGAATGTGAATGTAGAATCAAACATGTGACCTGGACTGCTTCGTGGTTTGTTGTTTTTACAATATCCTTATAATATAAGTCTCCTATACATTTTCAGGAAAGATTTGTTTTATCGCAAATAAAAACATGAAAATAATTTCAAAAGTAATTTTTAACATCATTATAAATTATACAAAATTCCATTCATTGATCACAAAAGGTAGATTTAGTAAGGCACTGGTGCTAGCCTACAATAACTCAGTGTGGGGGCTGACTGCTCTTCACTTGTGGCCCATTTGAAGTGTGAGCCAGTGCAGGGGCAGACGGGAACTCCTCCCAGCCACAAGTCGCCTTTGAGCTGCACTTTTACACAAGCCTGAGCTCTCTGAAGGTTCATTATAGCTCCCATTGGAAACACATGCAGCAGGCTACAGCACAGCGGAAGAACCCCAAACCCATCCTAATGCAAACCAGATGGAGTCACAGCCAGTAATGGGGAACACGTGAGCAAAGTAAAAATCAGACTGAAAATGAAAAGACTGTATTTTGCATCCTTTCAATGCATGTAATGCCCTCTTTAATGAATACATATTCAAACAAGTAAAAAGAGACCTATTACAGAACAGAACCATTGAAGCACTCCAACTACTGAGGAAAGTGACAAATACTAAACTGTTAAAAGTCTTCTCTTTTTGCTGCTTATGGTTCCAAAAAAGAAGGAAAGTCAGCTGCATGCATATGCACGTAAGGGTTGTCAAAATTATCCAAAATGTGATCGATTAGTCGATACTATAAAGTTACATGACAGAAAATAACCTTTCTTGAATAGCGTTAGAATGATTTTGAGCTGTATCAGAACATTTTACAGTGCATTATTCATTTATTCCATACTCACCACATTCACACACATGCATACACACTGACCTGTGTGTGTGTGTGTGTGTGTGTGTGTGTGTGACCACATTCACACACGGGGACAGTGGAGTGTCTGTGACACGGACACACTGACAGTATGCACCACACCTTGGGTTGTAGGTTGAGTCTCTGCACCCCCATAGGCTTGGGGACTGATATGTAGTTTGGAAACAAATACAGCTTTATTTTGCAGATACAAGGGTGTGGGAACTGGACAATAGTTTCACTTTAAATGGTAATGGTAAATTGTCACATTTTTATATAGCACTTTTCCACCTTCAAGGCACTCAAAGAGCTTGCTTATGCTGTGTGATTGGTGTGTATGATGTGTATGCATTTGCATTCACATCATACACACCAATCAAACACAACAGCCAGAACATCAGGATCACAGGTAAAACCACATTTCATGTCCATTCTACCTCCATTTGTAAACAACCTATAAGTTCAGTATATGCTGTAAAGGGACATTCCGGAATTTTGGACATAGGGCCTTATTTACTAGTGAGCCAGCGTGTAGTCAATGTGTGGAGACAGTTTTTAAAATAATTCATCCAGTCTTTATATTTGCAGTTGACACTAAGGCAAGGGTAGTGGATCTGCATGGCACCAGTTGTCCTGCCACTAAAAACAGTCTTACCCACTCCACAAAGCACCTGAAGCAAATGTGTTATTACACCAGACTATCGATGTAAATGTCTGTGTTGATCTTGCATTTGAAGGATTTATGTCTGAGCAGCAGTGAGTTGTACTTCCTGATAGTACTGATACATCCAGCTGCAGGTAAACAAACTTGCTCGCTGGAGTTTGTTTGCCTGCAGCTGCCATAGCAACACATAGAGCACACGAAGAGGCCTGTTCCAGATATTATCCGATGATTATGAGGACAACGATGAACAATTGCTTTTTACCAATGAACCATACCTGTACGAGGCGGGGTACACAGATGAAAAGTTCAAAGAGATGGACACTCAAAGGGCTGAACGAGAGCATCTGTAGAAACAGTCTCTGCTGAAGCTGCTGCAGAAAGTGTTGACAGGAGAACCGGAGATTGGTGGTGCCAGTGTGGAAGCTACACAAAATATAGATGTCTGGAAATATTGCCTCCCGAGAGAAGATTTGCATGACAGAACACCAGGACTTCTTCCCCCTTCTCAATCGTGGAGTACTGGAACTCTGGACGGTACTGCAGTCATTTTCAGAAAAGGCCTTATTTTGGACTCTGTGAAGTTCTTTGGACTGAAATGATCACTACAGAACACCCGGGAACGTAGAGTCTCCATCGGTGTGTTCGTGTCATAGACCGTATATATGAGTGGACAGAGCTAAAGCGCTAGCTGCAGCGTGCCAAATAGGAAGTACTCCAGGGGGCTCGTCCAGCTCCTTCTCTCCCTTTTTCCCGTTGATTTGCATTGGGAACTTATCGACTCTCTCTGTACCTGCTGCACTGAGCCTTGTCATTTTGGGCTTAAAATGTTTGTATGAATCCACGACAGATGATCCTGAATTTTTCATTTCGCTGTTTTGTTCCTAAATCAAGATATGAACATAAATAACGGACCAATCAGACGGCTTCATTCCCCGAGGTTGCTGCCGTCTAGCGTTAGCAACAGGTTTGATTGACAGCTAGCGCGTTTTGCTGCTAAGTAAGTCCCTTTCCCGCTTTCCTGCCCCGACTGACTGTTTTTGAAATAAAATGACAAAATATCTCAATCAATTACAATAGTTAACATTAATAGAATCTTAACTAGCATAAAGTAAAGTGAATTTCGTTAAATTGCCGACTCTATTGTTGTTCGCATATATATGATAAAAGCTAAAAGTGACCTTATTATTCTCAAGAATCATCGAAACACAGCGGTCCGTGCAGAGGTAAGCATCGCTGCTCTGCCATGAGTAGGGCGGGCACATTTAACCACCTCAGTCATGATTGGCTCTTGTGGTTGCTATGATACTTGCAGTCGGATTTCCAAATATGAAGCCTGACTCCAGATTTGTTCCTGTAACCGTGGCAACAGGAGCCTCAGTTGAGCTGTGGAGACGTCACACTCACTTAGTCCACTTATATATACGCTCTGTGTTTCGTGTCCATTCCAGCAGCGAGAAGCCAGAGTCTCATTCTTTCAGGATCTTTTAATGGAAAATGGTGGAAACTTTGTGGCGTTCATCTGTGGGCTTTATTATCGCAGTTGGTAAATGCACACTGATTCACCCGGTTGCCATGTTGTTGGTTTGTAATCCACTGATTGATTGAACTGTATTAGCACTAGCAACAACAAGTGTGTCACGATTCTCTGTGGAGCTGGTTACATCAAAACTAACTAGAGCAAAGTAAAATCCCGCTGCTGCTGAGCAAATAATCCCTCAACATGCGACGATTCATGCCAGTCAAGGTGAGTTTTACTTCAAACATTATTGTATCAGCACAGACATTTACATCGATAGTCTGGAGTAATAACACATTTGATTCGGGTGCTTTGTGGAGTGGGTAAGCCTGTTTTTAGTGGCAGGACATTTATTTTAAAAATTGTCTCCACACATCGACTACACTCTGGCACACTAGTAAATGAGGCCCTATGTCCAAAATTCCGGAATGTCCCTTCAAGTACATAATGTGCACTGACAACCACACCACATCAGAGTCATACACACTCATAAATTCTGTACATGAATCTGTGCAGCATCCCTGTCAGCAGTGTGGTGCATCAACACTGACTTACTGACATTTCAAATACAGCCGTGTGTACCTGCTGTTTCTCCTCCAGCATCTGTGTCGTGGTTGAAAACAACCTGCATTGGCTTATGATATCTCCAGTACTGGTCCTGTCCTGACCTGCAACATGAGAGGATGTGCACAAACACCCACCTTCATGATCGTTATCAACCTGAGATGGTGTTGTGGGCCGTGCCTCCCCAGCGGCCATTTGTGCCCACACTAGCACAGGCGGGAAAAAAATCCCTTTTAGTTATTATTACTACTTTAAAATTATTATTGTATTGATTTTTTTAATATTCATATTTTAATATTACCTGTACAAACTGTAACTTCAATAAAACAAAATGGGGAGATCGTATAACTTTGACTGGTCAATACTCATTGGTCGCTGAGTAATCTTGTTACATTTGATTTCAACGACTGCTGAGCTGCAGCTTGCAGACACATCAAATAGTTAGAATCGAAAATAGGCTACTAGACAGAGTGTTGCTCATTTAATCAGTTTGCATTTTCGCCAAAAAATGGATTTACGAAAATGGCTTAGACCTCCTCCTCGTCTTCCAGTAGCAGACACTGACACTCCGGTCACCACTACCAGTAGGCCTACAGCAATGGATAGCCGAGATCGAGTTGGCCCTTCTACGAATGCTAGCTCTGGACAACCGCCCATGGACTTAGCCAGCGCAGCACTGGAGCAAAGACCTTCAAGCCCCTCAGCAACAGTGGTCGATGATCTCGGGACTGACAGGCCTGTCCAAACTGTGTTAAATCGGTACTACTGACAAAGGCAAGGGGCGATCAATTGTTGGTAAATGGTTTCACAACAGAGAGTGGCTGGAGTACAGTGTGAAGGCAGACGTGGCATTTTGTTTTTGCTGTCAGATGTTCAGGAGCACAAGAAAATCTGGATCACTGAATGCCTTTGCACGTGTGGGCTATAGGAACTGGAAACGGGCTATGGCTAAAGACTGTGGATTTCATCAACATGAAACTTCAAAAGACCACTTATCTTGCTATGCAATGTGGAAGGAGAGGGAGATGCGTCGCAGTACTGGGAATAAGGTATCAACCCTTGTTAATACAGATCAACTTAATAGAAAGTACTATTATGTGGGCTTACTAATAAACATGGTTGTGTTCTTGGCTGAAAACCAGTTGCCACTATGGGGGAAGCTTGACACTTTTGATGACATGTTCGCGGGGTCTGGGCCTTTCCTTTCCCTGCTTGATTACACCATCAAGAAGGATCCTGAATTGGCCAATGTGGCAAAGACTATTCCTCACAATGCCACTTACACCTGTCAAGTTTTTGTAACTTGTTTCGAACTACATGCTCTTGGTCGGTTGCATCTGTAACAAAGAAAATTTCCCCTCGGGGATGAATAAAAGTAATTCTGATTCTGATTCTGATGACATGTAGAATAAAGTTAGAAGAACACTGAGTGATGTGGTGACAGGGGCTATAGTGGAGGAAGTTGGTGACTCCTATTACACTTTGAAAGTTGATGGAATGCGTGACCCCACAGGGTGTGAAAACATTTTGATTGTGCTATGATTTGTGAACAAGTCTTACGAAATTACAGAGCGTATACTGTGCATCACTACGGCCCAAAAAGGTAACGCACAGGCATAAACTGACACCGTTCTGTTCGAGCTTAACAAGATTGGCCTGGATTGGTCAAAAATTCTAAGACAAGTATATGATGGCGCCTCCTTTATGTCAGGGAGACGTGGTGGTGTTCAACAAATTCTTCAGAAGAGAGTTGGACGTGAGATACCATATGTGCACTGCCTCAACCAACAGTTGCATTTGTCCATGGTTCCACCATTTCAGTCATTCTTAAGTCATTTGATGACAAAATCAATTTTGACCGATGCTGACACTGTTCTGGACTATAGCACGAGACGAGAATGGAAGCTGCACGAGACGAGAATGGAAGGTGCAGGACTGCTGCGCGAAGTATCTGAGCCAAGATTCATGTTCCTTGCCAACTTCACCCACAAAGTCCTTGCTCTATTGGACCCACCAAACAAGCTTCTCCAGAGAGAGCGCACTGGCCTGCTGACAGGTTTAAGCGATGTGGCAAGTGCAACAGTATGTATTAAAAATCTCCGTTGTGATGAAGAATTTAGGAAGGTGTTGGATACTGTTAGGGCCACCAGCGAGACACTCAGGCCTAAACGGGGATGCATAGAGAGCACACGGATGGATGGTTTCGCCGTTATGGAGCCTACAGGAGTACACAGAGCCACAGGTGATGATGACTTGAAAACTGAACTCAGCAGATTGTACTACAACACTAAAATTACCTTACCACTTTTTTTTGGTGGTTGGAGAAATGGAGCGTAGATTCAGGGAGTGCAACTCACAACTGGCAAGCACACTTGGCTCACTTAATCCAGAGGCCGACAACTTCCTTGATGTGAAAGCTGTGAGGTCAAATTCTTGACCTCAACGCTGAGTTTGAAGTTGATAAAGAGTTTTTAATGTCATGAAGCAAGAGGGGTGGGACTGTTCTTTTATTCACTGCAAAGCACTTTGTTTTGCTTTTTTTTTGTATGAAAAGCACACTATATCTCAAATGGCAGTCCCCCGCTGCTGCTGACTCATGCCCCTTCAATAGAGCATCTCCTGCTCCCGCACGCTACATCTCCTCCCACTCCCGTACGCTACATCTCCTCCTGCTCCCGTACGCTACATCTCCTCCCACTCCCGTACGCTACATCTCCTCCCGCTCCCGTACGCTACATCTCCTCCCGCTCCCGTACGCTACATCTCCTCCCACTCCCGTACGCTACATCTCCTCCTGCTCCCGTACGCTACATCTCCTCCCGCTCCCGTACGCTACATCTCCTCCCGCTCCCGTACGCTACATCTCCTCCTGCTCCCGTACGCTACATCTCCTCCCCCTCCCATACACTACATCTCCTCCCGCTCCCGTACGCTACATCTCCTCCTGCTCCCGTACGCTACATCTCCTCCCGCTCCCGTAGGCTACGTCTCCTCCTGCTCCTGTACACCGCATCTCCTCCTGCTCCCGTACGCTACATCTCCTCCTGCTCCTGTACACCGCATCTCCTCCTGCTCCCGTACGCTACATCTCCTCCCGCTCCCGTAGGCTACGTCTCCTCCTGCTCCTGTACACTACATCTCCTCCTGCTCCCGTACGCTACATCTCCTCCTGCTCCCGTAGGCTACATCTCCTCCCGCCCCATATGCCACGCCTCCTCCTGCTCCCGTACGCCATGTTTCGTCTCCTCCTGCTCCTGTACACCGCATCTCCTCCTGCTCCCATACACTACATCTCCTCCCACTCCCATACACTACATCTCACTACATCTCCTCCCGCTCCTATACGCTACATCTCCTCCCGCTCCTAGACGCTACATCACCTCCCGCTCCCGTACACTACATCTCCTCCTGCTCCCATACACTACATCTCCTCCCGCTCCTAGACGCTACATCACCTCCCGCTCCCGTACACTACATCTCTTCCTGCTCCCATACACTACATCTCCTCCCGCTCCTAGACGCTACATCACCTCCCGCTCCCGTACACTACATCTCTTCCTGCTCCCATACACTACATCTCCTCCCGCTCCCATACGCTACATCTCCTCCCGCTCCCATACGCTACATCTCCTCCCGCTCCTATACGCTACATCTCCTCCCGCTCCTATACGCTACATCTCCTCCCGCTCCCATACACTACATCTCCTCCTGCTCCCATACACTACATCTCCTCCCACTCCCATACACTACATCTCCTCCTGCTCCCATACACTACATCTCCTCCCACTCCCATACACTACATCTCCTCCCACTCCCATACACTACATCTCCTCCTGCTCCCATACACTACATCTCCTCCCACTCCCATACACTACATCTCCTCCCACTCCCATACACTACATCTCACTACATCTCCTCCCGCTCCTATACACTACATCTCCTCCTGCTCCCATACACTACATCTCCTCCCACTCCCATACACTACATCTCCTCCCACTCCCATACACTACATCTCACTACATCTCCTCCCGCTCCTATACACTACATCTCCTCCTGCTCCCATACACTACATCTCCTCCCGCTCCCATACGCTACATCTCCTCCCGCTCCCATACGCAGCGTCTCCTCCCACTCGACACAAGGTCCCATAGACCAGTGCACGAGCTGGTTGTAAAACTAGTTTTAATCCCACTTTCTACTTAAATCTGAAAGTTACACCAATCCATATTAGCCCCAGGGCACCAGGTGGACTTAAGATCTCTGTGCGCTACGCCCAGGTGAAACTTTTACACACAGAAATGATAGAGCAGAAAGCAACTTCCCCAGCCCTGGCAGTGAGTGCTGCCGGCGACAGCGGATGCCGTAGGTCCTGGCGGCAAGTGCCCCAGGACTCGGTCTGTGTCAGTGTGTCCCATGCTTTGAGTCTCTCCTCCTGCTCTCCTGTGTGGAGATTTAGGCGAAAGTAGCTAGTGGCCATAGCACACAGCCCTGTAGTTCTCAATTTATTAGCCTTTAGCAGTAACATTAGCCTGTAGCAGTAGCCGGCAGTGCAGAGTTGGGGTGAGGTGGGACAGAGCAGCTGAAATCTCATCGGTCAGAAGTGTGATAATGTTTGCGAAGACCAATCAGTTGATTTGAGTGCGCCTCCACCCTGCGCACCAGGACGTATTTCTGGGCTGTAATGAAAAGTAATTGGACAAAGCGTGTAACCATGAAAAGCACTATATAAAGCCGATGTATTATTATTATTATTAAAAGCAACATAATGACATCAAATTTTCAGAAAAGTTCAGCATCTCCCATAGACCTCCATTGGGGCGCACCATCACGACTCAAATGCAGCGATATGAGTACATTTAACATGATAAAAATATGTCTATGCAGATACACGTTCAATTTTAAACAAAATATGAATACAAAATATATTATATATATATATATATATATATATATATATATTTTTTTTTTTTTTTTTTTTTTTTATCGAGCTCAAGTTAGGGAGTGTGGCGCACTTGCGCCCTCTATTCACCAGTCGCCACTGCATAAAACCAGGGCTAAACCATTCAGCTCAGACTGTGTCTTCTCCTATACTTCTCGTCTGTTAATAACATGATTCTGCATCATTTTAATAAAAATAAAAATAAAAATCTAATCTTACTGATTTTTAAACACAAAAGAAATCCAGGCACTCCAAAAAAGTAAAAATCACACAAGGAAAAGTATAAAGTATAGTTAGGCCTTTATAAGGATGGCCAAAGCCAACATGTTTCGTTTAGTTACAGATTTTTACTAACCTGGTGCCTTTATGTTTGTACTGAAAGTGAGTGAACAAAATAAAACAAGAACCGTACAGAACCGAAAACCGTGACCTTAAACTACAATACAAACTGAACCGTTTTGTGAACTGTGACTCCCCTACACTGAATCAGTACAGAGTAAAATAAAGGAGCAAATATTTGCTTTTAATGTTGAAGCAGAGTCTGGCAGCCATCAAGGAGTCTATCATCTGGCTGGGGCCTGGTTGTCGTGACAACGGTGGGGCCCTAAGCCAGAGCTGGGACAGGAGTGATAGAAGATGGCCGCCGCGGGATGCCTTGGCTGCGGGATGCCTTGGCCGTGGGTTGCTCTGAGCCCCATTGCCGAAGCGATGTTGGCACATGGCCTGGTTCTGTCGCTAAGTGTCAGAGCCGTTGTTATGGCAACAACAGGATCTAAGCTAGGGTGCAAGGGTGGAACTGAAGACAGCAAACAGTCAACCCTTTTATTACTATGAAGCATCACCTGCGGATAAGACGTAACATTCAAACAATATCAGTACACTAGATTTCAAAGTTTTTAATGTAGATAGTACATTAGGCACTTTTTGGGGGGGGGTCACAGTGTCACATTATTTCAATGCAATACAATTTTCAAAGACCTAAATCACAACATATGTCTCCTCACATGGTTTCACAACATTTTAACCAATAGAAAAAGTTAGAAAATCACCATTCAAAAAAAGACAAGCACATTGACCACCATTCATTACTGATGCAGTCTAGTACAAACAGTAGTGTTAAACAGACTGTAGCCTTATACAGACTGTAGTGTAATACAGACTGTCCTGTAATACAGGCTGTAGTGTAATACAGGCTGTAGTGTAATACAGGCTGTAGTGTAATACAGACTGTAGTGTAATACAGACTGTCCTGTAATACAGGCTGTAGTGTAATACAGGCTGTAGTGTAATACAGGCTGTAGTGTAATACAGACTGTAGTGTAATACAGACTGTAGTGTAATACAGACTGTAGTGTAATACAGGCTGTAGTGTAATACAGACTGTAGTGTAATACAGGCTGTAGTGTAATACAGGCTGTAGTGTAATACAGACTGTAGTGTAATACAGACTGTAGTGTAATACAGGCTGTAGTGTAATACAGGCTGTAGTGTAATACAGACTGTAGTGTAATACAGGCTGTAGTGTAATACAGACTGTCCTGTAATACAGGCTGTAGTGTAATACAGGCTGTAGTGTAATACAGGCTGTAGTGTAATACAGGCTGTAGTGTAATACAGACTGTAGTGTAATACAGACTGTAGTGTAATACAGACTGTAGTGTAATACAGACTGTCCTGTAATACAGGCTGTAGTGTAATACAGGCTGTAGTGTAATACAGACTGTCCTGTAATACAGGCTGTAGTGTAATACAGGCTGTAGTGTAATACAGGCTGTAGTGTAATACAGACTGTAGTGTAATACAGACTGTAGTGTAATACAGGCTGTAGTGTAATACAGACTGTAGTGTAATACAGGCTGTAGTGTAATACAGACTGTAGTGTAATACAGGCTGTAGTGTAATACAGGCTGTAGTGTAATACAGACTGTAGTGTAATACAGACTGTAGTGTAATACAGGCTGTAGTGTAATACAGGCTGTAGTGTAATACAGACTGTAGTGTAATACAGGCTGTAGTGTAATACAGACTGTAGTGTAATACAGACTGTAGTGTAATACAGGCTGTAGTGTAATACAGGCTGTAGTGTAATACAGGCTGTAGTGTAATACAGACTGTAGTGTAATACAGGCTGTAGTGTAATACAGGCTGTAGTGTAATACAGACTGTAGTGTAATACAGACTGTAGTGTAATACAGGCTGTAGTGTAATACAGACTGTAGTGTAATACAGACTGTCCTGTAATACAGACTGTAGTGTAATACAGGCTGTTGTGTAATACAGACTGTAGTGTAATACAGGCTGTAGTGTAATACAGGCTGTAGTGTAATACAGGCTGTAGTGTAATACAGACTGTAGTGTAATACAGACTGTAGTGTAATACAGGCTGTAGTGTAATACAGGCTGTAGTGTAATACAGACTGTAGTGTAATACAGGCTGTAGTGTAATACAGACTGTAGTGTAATACAGGCTGTAGTGTAATACAGGCTGTAGTGTAATACAGGCTGTAGTGTAATACAGGCTGTAGTGTAATACAGACTGTAGTGTAATACAGACTGTAGTGTAATACAGGCTGTAGTGTAATACAGACTGTAGTGTAATACAGACTGTAGTGTAATACAGGCTGTAGTGTAATACAGGCTGTAGTGTAATACAGGCTGTAGTGTAATACAGACTGTAGTGTAATACAGACTGTAGTGTAATACAGGCTGTAGTGTAATACAGGCTGTAGTGTAATACAGGCTGTAGTGTAATACAGACTGTAGTGTAATACAGACTGTAGTGTAATACAGACTGTAGTGTAATACAGACTGTAGTGTAATACAGACTGTAGTGTAATACAGACTGTAGTGTAATACAGGCTGTAGTGTAATACAGACTGTAGTGTAATACAGACTGTAGTGTAATACAGGCTGTAGTGTAATACAGACTGTAGTGTAATACAGGCTGTAGTGTAATACAGACTGTAGTGTAATACAGACTGTAGTGTAATACAGGCTGTAGTGTAATACAGACTGTAGTGTAATACAGGCTGTAGTGTAATACAGACTGTAGTGTAATACAGGCTGTAGTGTAATACAGGCTGTAGTGTAATACAGACTGTAGTGTAATACAGACTGTAGTGTAATACAGGCTGTAGTGTAATACAGACTGTAGTGTAATACAGGCTGTAGTGTAATACAGACTGTAGTGTAATACAGACTGTAGTGTAATACAGGCTGTAGTGTAATACAGGCTGTAGTGTAATACAGACTGTAGTGTAATACAGGCTGTAGTGTAATACAGACTGTAGTGTAATACAGACTGTAGTGTAATACAGGCTGTAGTGTAATACAGGCTGTAGTGTAATACAGGCTGTAGTGTAATACAGACTGTAGTGTAATACAGGCTGTAGTGTAATACAGACTGTAGTGTAATACAGGCTGTAGTGTAATACAGACTGTAGTGTAATACAGGCTGTAGTGTAATACAGACTGTAGTGTAATACAGGCTGTAGTGTAATACAGGCTGTAGTGTAATACAGGCTGTAGTGTAATACAGACTGTAGTGTAATACAGGCTGTAGTGTAATACAGACTGTAGTGTAATACAGACTGTAGTGTAATACAGGCTGTAGTGTAATACAGGCTGTAGTGTAATACAGGCTGTAGTGTAATACAGGCTGTAGTGTAATACAGGCTGTAGTGTAATACAGGCTGTAGTGTAATACAGACTGTAGTGTAATACAGGCTGTAGTGTAATACAGACTGTAGTGTAATACAGGCTGTAGTGTAATACAGACTGTAGTGTAATACAGGCTGTAGTGTAATACAGACTGTAGTGTAATACAGGCTGTAGTGTAATACAGACTGTAGTGTAATACAGACTGTAGTGTAATACAGGCTGTAGTGTAATACAGACTGTAGTGTAATACAGACTGTAGTGTAATACAGACTGTAGTGTAATACAGGCTGTAGTGTAATACAGACTGTAGTGTAATACAGGCTGTAGTGTAATACAGACTGTAGTGTAATACAGACTGTAGTGTAATACAGGCTGTAGTGTAATACAGACTGTAGTGTAATACAGACTGTAGTGTAATACAGACTGTAGTGTAATACAGGCTGTAGTGTAATACAGACTGTAGTGTAATACAGACTGTAGTGTAATACAGACTGTAGTGTAATACAGGCTGTAGTGTAATACAGACTGTAGTGTAATACAGGCTGTAGTGTAATACAGGCTGTAGTGTAATACAGACTGTAGTGTAATACAGACTGTAGTGTAATACAGGCTGTAGTGTAATACAGACTGTAGTGTAATACAGACTGTAGTGTAATACAGGCTGTAGTGTAATACAGACTGTAGTGTAATACAGGCTGTAGTGTAATACAGACTGTAGTGTAATACAGACTGTAGTGTAATACAGGCTGTAGTGTAATACAGGCTGTAGTGTAATACAGACTGTAGTGTAATACAGACTGTAGTGTAATACAGACTGTAGTGTAATACAGACTGTAGTGTAATACAGACTGTAGTGTAATACAGACTGTAGTGTAATACAGACTGTAGTGTAATACAGGCTGTAGTGTAATACAGGCTGTAGTGTAATACAGACTGTAGTGTAATACAGGCTGTAGTGTAATACAGACTGTAGTGTAATACAGACTGTAGTGTAATACAGACTGTAGTGTAATACAGACTGTAGTGTAATACAGGCTGTAGTGTAATACAGACTGTAGTGTAATACAGACTGTAGTGTAATACAGACTGTAGTGTAATACAGACTGTAGTGTAATACAGGCTGTAGTGTAATACAGGCTGTAGTGTAATACAGACTGTAGTGTAATACAGACTGTAGTGTAATACAGACTGTAGTGTAATACAGACTGTAGTGTAATACAGGCTGTAGTGTAATACAGGCTGTAGTGTAATACAGACTGTAGTGTAATACAGGCTGTAGTGTAATACAGGCTGTAGTGTAATACAGACTGTAGTGTAATACAGACTGTAGTGTAATACAGGCTGTAGTGTAATACAGACTGTAGTGTAATACAGGCTGTAGTGTAATACAGGCTGTAGTGTAATACAGACTGTAGTGTAATACAGACTGTAGTGTAATACAGGCTGTAGTGTAATACAGACTGTAGTGTAATACAGGCTGTAGTGTAATACAGACTGTAGTGTAATACAGGCTGTAGTGTAATACAGGCTGTAGTGTAATACAGGCTGTAGTGTAATACAGACTGTAGTGTAATACAGGCTGTAGTGTAATACAGACTGTAGTGTAATACAGGCTGTAGTGTAATACAGACTGTAGTGTAATACAGACTGTAGTGTAATACAGACTGTAGTGTAATACAGGCTGTAGTGTAATACAGGCTGTAGTGTAATACAGACTGTAGTGTAATACAGGCTGTAGTGTAATACAGGCTGTAGTGTAATACAGGCTGTAGTGTAATACAGACTGTAGTGTAATACAGGCTGTAGTGTAATACAGACTGTAGTGTAATACAGACTGTAGTGTAATACAGGCTGTAGTGTAATACAGACTGTAGTGTAATACAGACTGTAGTGTAATACAGACTGTAGTGTAATACAGGCTGTAGTGTAATACAGACTGTAGTGTAATACAGACTGTAGTGTAATACAGGCTGTAGTGTAATACAGGCTGTAGTGTAATACAGACTGTAGTGTAATACAGGCTGTAGTGTAATACAGGCTGTAGTGTAATACAGACTGTAGTGTAATACAGACTGTAGTGTAATACAGGCTGTAGTGTAATACAGACTGTAGTGTAATGCAGGCTGTAGTGTAATACAGACTGTAGTGTAATACAGACTGTAGTGTAATACAGGCTGTAGTGTAATACAGACTGTAGTGTAATACAGACTGTAGTGTAATACAGGCTGTAGTGTAATACAGACTGTAGTGTAATACAGACTGTAGTGTAATACAGGCTGTAGTGTAATACAGACTGTAGTGTAATAGAGGCTGACGTGGGGAATTTTAAGAGCTTTGAAAAAAACATACAATTTGCTGTTCCCATGTTAAAGGATATATTGTTTTTTTCTAATTAGGCCTGAGCGCCAGAGGCTGGCGAAGGGCCTATTAGTATCGCATAGATGCTCATAGGGGGCGGGGACTAAAATGACGCGACGTGACTCGTCTGTAGTGACCAGGGACCCTCGCCATGACGTAGCAATGCACCAGAGGTTTCCGAAAATGTATAGTTTGTCGGCCAAAAAAAGCGGAACATTGTTCTCGTATCAGAATATTCTTCTTTTTTTTTTTTTTTCTCCTAACGCATTCACCCATTTTTCACCCAGTGAACAATGACGAAAACTAATTAAATTTGGCCACGTGTTAAAAAGTCTGTCTCTCTAACTTTTGGCTGTTTCCATTTTCAATAAATAAATTAAATGGCTCGTCAGCGCCCCCAAACATAACAAAAATACATTAGGGAATATGAACGACACCAAAAAAAAATGTACAGGTAGAATTATGATTCTACGTGCAAAAACTCCCTGCCCTAAAGCCACTGAATCTGAAAAAAATGTATTTAGTGCATAAGCGCCCCCTACAGATTGAAATAAAACATGACCTCCGAAACACATTGAAAAACTCGCCACCCTTTGCCAAAAGTTCAGAAATGATGAGGCATTCGAAAAAAATATAGGTTTCATGCATGGGGATCAAAAAATGGAGATACACTCAACAAAAATATCAACGCAACACATTTGTTTTTGCTCCCATTTGTCATGAGATGGACTCAAAGATCTAAAATTCATTCCAGATACACAATATTACCATTTCTCTCAAACATTGTTCACAAATCTGTCTAAATGTGTGATAGTGGCACTTTTGCTTTGCTGAGATAATCCATCCCACCTCACAGGTGTGCCACATCAAGATGCTCATCAGACACCATGATTAGTGCACAGGTGAACCTTAGACTGTCCACAATAAAAGGCCACCCTGAAATGTGCAGTTGTTGCTTTATTGGGGGTCTGGGGACTCAGAACCAGTCAGTATCTGGTGTGACCACCATTTGCCTCATGCAGTGCAACACATCTTCTTCGCATAGAGTTTATCAGATTGTCAATTGTGGCCTGTGGAATGTTGGTCCACTCCTCTTCAATGGCTGTGCGAAGTTGCTGGATATTAGTGGGAACTGGTACGCGCTGTCGTATACGCCGGTCAAGCACATCCCAAACATGCTCAATGGGTGACATGTCCGGTGAGTATGCTGGCCATGCAAGAACTGGGACATTTTCAGCTTCCAAGAATTGTGTACAGATCCTTGCAACATGGGGCCGTGCATTATCTTGCTGAAACATGAGGTGATGTTCATGGATGTATGGCACAACAATGGGCCTCAGGATCTCATCACGGTATCTCTGTGCATTCAAAATGCCATCAATAAAATGCACCTGTGTTCTTCGTCCATAACAGATGCCTGCCCATACCATAACCCCACCACCACCATGGGCCACTCCATCCACAACACTGACATCAGCAAAGCGCTCACCCACACGACGCCACACACGCTGTCTGCCATCTGCCCTGAACAATGTAAACCGAGATTCATCCGTGAAGAGAACACCTCTCCAACGTGCCAGACGCCATCGAATGTGGGCATTTGCCCACTCAAGTCTGTTACGGCGACGATCTGGAGTCAGGTTAAGACCCGATGAGGACGACGAGCATGCAGTTGAGCTTCCCTGAGACGGTTTCTGACAGTTTGTGCAGAAATTCTTTGGTTATGCAAACCAATTGTTTCAGCAGCTGTCTGAGTAGCTGGTCTCAGACGATCTTGGAGGTGAACCTGCTGGATGTGGAGGTCCTGGGCTGGTGTGGTTACACGTGGTCTGCGGTTGTGAGGCAGGTTGGATGTACTGCCATATTCTCTGAAACGCCTTTGGAGACGGCTTATGGTGGAGAAATGAACATTCAATGCCCGAGCAACAGATCTGGTTGACATTCCTGCTGTCAGCATGCCAATTGCACGCTCCCTCAATGCTTGCGCCATCTGTGGCATTTTGCTGTGAGACAAAACTGCACATTTCAGAGTGGCCTTTTATTGTGGACAGTCTAAGGTTCACCTGTGCACTAATCATGGTGTCTGATGAGCATCTTGATGTGGCACCTGTGAGGTGGGATGGATTATCTCAGCAAAGCAAAAGTGCCACTATCACACATTTAGACAGATTTGTGAACAATGTTTGAGAGAAATGGTAATATTGTGTATCTGGAATGAATTTTAGATCTTTGAGTCCATCTCATGACAAATGGGAGCAAAAACAAAAGTGTTGCGTTTATATTTTTGTTGAGTGTAATTCGCCACCTCGAACATTAGGCTCCGCCCACTCCTATGGGAACCGTCCCAGCTCAACTTTGTCGTAGAGCCACGAAATTCAGTACACGGATTTGTCATGTGAAGACAAACAAAAATATTATTATGGCCACGCCCCCTGACAAAGCAGAAGAAATCTTCAAAATGCAGAGTCCGCATTTTTGCTCATGTTGTGTTTGAACACACTCCACTGGGCTGAAAATCACCGTACATCATCTAGAGAAGTGCAGCTTCAAAAGTTTGCTCAGTTTTTTTTGAAAAGTGCCACAGTTTACGTGCGGCGAAGCTCCAAAGTTCAATCAAAATTTAGACAATATTCAATGTGAAGATTTGCTCCCGTTGGCACAGACTTAGTCCGATCGTGCTGAAATTTGAGTCACTGATGCTGATCTCGGCCTGAATATAAAACACTATAAAGCATATGGAGAATTACACTATAGCGCCCCCTAGACATGAAACACCAACATAATAAAAATATACTTTATTAACAATATCTCTCAATAGATAAAACTATAATATACAAATAAATGTAAAAACAAAAAAACAAAAAAAAACCCAAAAACCTCTAAAACCCTGTCCAGGTAGAACACCAACATAATCGGATTTGTACCAAATTTGGGAATTAAATTCTATGCATGACTACGAGCAAAAAAATACATTATTGACATGGGGAATTTTTCACTGTTGGCCAGGAGGGGGCACAAAGACTCCTCAAATATCATTTAAAGGTGCACTATGTAATTTTTCTGATGGAGGATGTGTTGGCCTGGGAAATTTGAATCACTCATACATGATCTCGGCCTGAATATAACACACTCTAAAGCATATGAAAAGTGTGGTTGGGGTTTATGGTTATTAGGGTTAGTGTGGGGCATGTCATTTGCTGGGCACTGTCTTTGCTGGGAGCGGCGTTTGTGGGGCACGCTGATTGTGGGGCGCAGTGTAGGCGCATGTGAGGGCCAATCATCGCCGCTTGCAGCTATATTTATGATTATTATTATTTATTATTATTATTATTATGCTCTAAACATATTCAAAAACTCATCAAATTTTGCCCAAAATTCACAAGTGCTGAAAAATTCAATAAAATATGTGCATAACTAGACAAAAAAAAAACAGCAAAAAACACCTGCAAAAGTCAAATTCGGTATGAATGTTCGACATGTGAAGACAAACAAAAAATATTATTATGGCCACACCCCATGACAAATTGGAAGCTGGCCATCTTGGATTGAAATGTTCTAAATACTGAGTCAACATTTTCTCTCACGTCGCATTTTAACAAACTCCTCTGAAGGCGCTTCACCCACAGGGCTGAAAATCACCGTACATCATCTAGAGAAGAGGGGCATCAAAAGTTATCCAATTAATTTTGAAAACTGACACCATTTACGTGAAGCCACAAATTTCATTCCGATTTTTTTAATTTTCCAATGTCAACATTTGCTCCACTTGGCCCCAAATTTGAATCACCTGTAAAACTTTCTTACCAAAACCTACTAACTGTGACACAAACAAAAATGGTGTGATAGCGCCCCCTACAGAACACAACAAAATTTTGCATGGAGGGTCAAAAAAGTCAATGACCCACTTAAGCGCCACATAATGGAAAAAATTCAAATATGTCACACTTTTCAAAGTGAAAACAACAAAGAATGTGAAATTTGGCACAGTGATTCTTCAGGTCATTCCAATCAAAAAAGTCCAGGGGGGCCAAAGTCCTATTTTGCACCGTGTTGCCATGGCAATGTTCCAAACTGCCCATGTTTATCTATGTTAGCACATCAGCATCTCCAAGGTGTGTGGACTTTCTGTGTTTAGTGACAAGTACAACCCAAAGCCACAATCACACAGAGACAAGTTGGAGTGCTGAAAGCGAAGTTGCCGCTTGCCCCTTTTTTTTTCATTGAATTGATATTAATGTTATTATCTATTGTGTGTTGTGCTACCTAAAAGGAATTTCCTTCGGGATAATAAAGTATTAATTGAATCTAATCTAAATTATTGTGTTTTTGTTTTTGAGCTGTGTGAAGGAGAATAGCTGACTCTAGGTGCATTTGCTGATTTGCAAGCCAAATAAGACTGAATGTAGTTCATTTTACATGTTGGTAATTTAATAGTCACTTTATCTGGTAATTAGTAACATTGATAACACAGTAAAGCAGTTACCAACCCAATTACGTGGAGACTGAAGTATCAGGAAATTATAAGTAATTACTTGACCTGAGAGGATAATTAAAACCTACACATTCTAGCTGGTCTAAAGTCAATGATGAACTCACAACTGACCCACAAAAAAATAACAGATGCCTTCAATATCGATCCATCCATCGACGGCTCCTCTATCTCCCCCTCCCCTCAGGTAAAGAGTCTGGGTGTCGTCCTCCACAGCAGCACTTTCCTCCACCTCCCAGATCAATAACATCACCCGGTCCGCCTACTTCCACCTCAGAAACATCCACCGCCTCCGTCCCTCACTCACCCCACACACCACCATCCATCCACACACACACACACACTCACCCCACACACTACCATCCACACACACACACACACACACACACCACCGCCATCCTCATCCACAGCCTGGTCACTTCCCGTATAGACGACTGCAACACTCTCCTGTTCGGACTCCCACAAAAATCACTCCATAAACTCCAACTGGTCCAAAACTCATCCGCCCGCACTATCACACACACACACACACACACACACACACACACACACACACACACACACCCTCCCATCACCACATCACACGTGTCCTGCAACAGCTCCACTGGCTCCCCATCACACACCGCATACACTACAAAATCACACTCCTCACATACAAAGCTATCCACAACCTGGCCCCTCCATACCTGTCTGACCTCATCCACATCTCCACACCTGCCTGCTCCCTCTGCTCCTCCACCTCCCTGCACCTCACTGTCCCTCCTGCCCGCTCCCTCCACTCCTCCTCCTCCCTGCACCCCACCCCATAGTGACGAGACGTGCAGGAGGGACTGGGGTCCCTCCTGCACGTCTCGTCACTATGGGGAGCAGAGCCTTCAGCCGCTCTGGACCTCCCTCCCCCATGACCTCCACAACACACACACAGTGTGAGAACACTTCAAATCTAAACTCAAAACTCAGGTTTAGAAAGGCCTTCTCACTCTGACCATAACTGCACTGTCTTTTCATCTGGATGTGTTTTTAAATGTATTTTTTCTTTAATTTTATACTGTTTTATTTTGAACTGTACTATTTTAATGTCCTTGATGTACGGCGACCTTGAGAGCCTTGATAGGCGCCTAACAAATAAAATGTATTATTATTATTATTATTATTATTATTATTATTATTATTATTATTATTATTATTATTATTATTATTATTATTATTATTATTATTGCTATATTTTTTATGAATCCGTGTCCTCTATTGACCAGTCTTTCCCATCCAACAATATAGAGACTTTCCCCATATTCATTCCAGAGCCAGCCCCTAAGACAGATACCGTTAGTGAAAACCCAGGTTGTACAGACAATTAAATCACTTAAACAATCCAAAACTAAGGATATATTTGACATGGATACACACACACTGAGAGACTTCAGCCAAACTCTCACTGACAAAAATTCTCAATCATTCCATCACTGTATATCCCAATGTGTGGAAATCGGCAGCTGTAACTCATATCTGCAAAAGTGGAGGCCGTTTAATGCTGTCTAACTATAGACCAATCAGTATTCTGCCTACAGTGTCCAAAATTGCAGAGAAAATGTAGCTCAACAAATAATCACACATCTTAAAACTAGTTAATTTACACTTAATTCGATGCAATTTGGTTTCCGAGCTAAACATTCCACAGAGACCGCCAACTGTTATCTAACTGAAAACATCAAACATATACAGGACAAAGGTGGAGTTGTTGGAGATGTGTTCTTGGGCTTGAAGAAAGTATTTAATACTGTCAATCACAAAATATTATAAAGAAAACTTAACACAAACTTTTCACCTGAAGCAACATAATGGCAAGAATCATATTTATCAAACCAATCGCAGTCAGTCAAAATCAGTGGTCACTACTCAACTCCCCTCCCTCCAGCAATAACTGTTCCACGTCGGTATAACAACAGACTCAGAACTCACGTTCAAGTCTCAAATCAAAAAGTATATATATATATATATATATATATATATATATATATATATATATATATAGGGCCGCGAGTCCCTTAGGTGAGCTATGGCTAAAACGGCATTTGAAATGACCATGACTGTAAGTTATATTTTCTTAAATATTGCCTAAACACATTATGTGCTCCAATAACATTTATGGAGTGTTTTGTAGAGCATGTGTTTATTGGATCTAACAGACTTTCTCCAGGCTGCAGTGAGCCTCAGTCTGCCCCAGCCCCAGTGCTCTCCTTATGGGCCAATGTTACAGCCCTGTGGGTGGTCACCACGCTGGACTCAACACCTCCATCACCCCCCTGACCCCACATGACCAGAGCGCACTCTTAGGCACCCCCATCCTGGCCCCCCTCCATGATCACAGAAAGCGTGATACGATAAAACCACTGTCTTGTCCCCGGTCTAACCCTAAGCCCAAGTTACTGCTGCCGTCGTGTTGTTGCCGTTGCTTTCAATTTATCTGCGACAAGGTCTTTGAGCCGTGAAGTAATTCACTACCACAACACTAGGACCTTGTGTATTCCAGGGTTCGGCAACCCATGGCACCCTCCAGAACCGCATGTGACTTGTTTTATAGAAACAAAACCATAAGTCAAAAATGACCGTGACAAGGCAACAGCAGCAGTGTGCATAATGCTGATGCAGAACATCAACCATAGTTTTCTCTGCATTCCTCTGTTCTTTTGCCTCCCATTATGCAATAGACCAGTGTCTTTCTTGTGGTCTCCCCACCCCACATCATACCCGCTGATCTCCCCTCTCCCCCTGTCTTGGGCCCATGGTCGGTGTTTCTCACCTGAGGTACGAGTTTCCACTACTACTACTGTGACTGTTGCTTGCATTCTCATCTCACAGGTTTCCACTGCATTTGGTCCCAAACAGGCAGATGTCTTACCTTTCACAGATTGTGAAATAGGCCTACATTTATTGTCATATAAATATTTCTGATTTTACCACTTTGTGCATGGACATGGATTAAACCATTAACACACGGGGAGGGTGAATGCATGACCTTCGCTTGTCGAAGGAGTTGCCGCACCATGAGCAGTACCCTGCAGACAGGGTAAGAAAACACACTTTAGGATAGTGCTGTAAACGGCCTCATGTGAATGAGCAGCTTTTGTACAGATCCTGATCAAACCAAACTGTAGAGCAGAGCTGAGCCGATAGAGGGGGCGGGCGGGGCTGTGCTCTGCTGCACCCCGGTCAGCACATGAACATGTGAATGTTTTTCATTGATCAAATATTTAAGAATAAAAGAAAGCTTTTTATGCCTTGAACATGTTACAGGTAATGTTTTTCAGTGGGCTAGTTCAATATTTATTTTTACGATTCTGGCAATTCACTGAACCCTTGGGGAAACGGATGGAAATGAGCATTCAGCTAAAATCCGGTATGTTTACATTCATGCTATATATGCTTGTCTGTTCATTAACATGCACTGTCCTGTTTAAATAAATAAATACAAAATAAATTGAATTTAAAAATGCGCTACACAACTCCCTCTGCTCCACTCCACCTGATATTCAAAAAGACATAGATAGAAAAAAAGATATTTAAAAATATAGGCTCCACACTTGAGCCAAAGATAGGGCCCTTAGTCTTAGACAAACTTTATTGATCCACATGGGAAATTATTTATTTGTAAGAAAAAGAAAGATATAGAAATATAGTAAATAGTAAATATATCGCTGCATTGTTTCCTCCATATGGCCTATTTTATACAGCAAAGATTAAATAGTAATTGACATAGGGCTATCACTTACATAATGGTGAGTTGTTGTACAAGTAATGCAGTCCTGCATCTCTCACTATTTGAGTGAAGCTACAGGATCATCTGAGAAGGAGCTCCTCTGCCCCTCTCTAGTAGGGGAGTTCACTGTCCAACCTATGGCCCAGGGGCCAAATGCAGCCCTCAGACAAATTTTTGTTAACCTCCTACTGAAGTAGCCCAAATGACAATTCAATTTTATTTCTATAGCCCAGAATCACAACAAGAGTGTCCCCAATGGGCTTCACAGTGAAAAACATGGAAACATCATCTGACATCAGCAAACACACTGTCCCATCCTCAGTCTCTCGATGAACACACGATCCTGGTGCCAGAGCAAAAAACCCACCAGCGGGTGCAGTGTGGGAACATTCTCTCCAGACACTGTTGCCAACCAGCTGTTGCCGTGCGGCACCTTCAGACCTGAGAGCTTTGAGGAACCAGTCAGTTTATAAAGAGCAGAGGTTTAAGGGTTTTTCAATTAGTATTTCTAACATTGCCTTTTTATTGTATTATGATACATACTTCAATTAGGCCTGGAATTAGTATTCCAAGATGTTTTAAAGGTGTTGTGGCTCTGTAAAATGCATCTGTGTGAAAGTCTTACGGTATTGAACACCAGTCTATGACCCTCTGCTACAAATATGTTTCTATATATGGTCCCGTGTGAAAAAAGTTTGGACACCCCAGCTCTGTAGTATTTGGCCATCTCGTCAGATCTCAGAAGTTAAGCAAGGGTGGACTTGGTTAATGCTTGGAGGGGAGATCACTGGGAAAATCAGGTACCGCAGTGGGGCACCAGTAACAAAAATGGTCATTGTGTCCTTGAGCAAGGCACTTTGCCTACATTGCCTCCTTAGAAACATGGGGTGTGCACGAGTGATGGTGGTAACTTGTTGCACACACTAAAAGACCTGAGCTTTCTCAGGAAGTAGAGTCTACTCATGCTCTTCTTTTACACAGCATTATCGTTGTCCCACCGGTCTAGTCTGTTCATGTGGACACTAAGGTTTGTCACAGGGACCTGGTTTTATCCCCACATGGCAGGTCACAAATTAATTAGTGTAAACAAAAATTAGTCTAACAATGTGATAAATGCCTCTCTACACATGCAAGTGCAATAGGGGTGCACAGTATGCAATGTATAACAGGGCCCTCCAGTGCAGTTTATGTAAAACACCAAGCCTTTAAGCCTTAACTATATTGGGGTTCACCATCACAAAGCTATCAGCCATACAGCTCCGAGCTCCAGAACACCATGGGTCCACAGCTGCAACAGGCACCAGGCCTCAGCTCCACAACAAACACAACAGTAGTGCTAGTAGAGAACTGTTAAACATCCGGAAAGTTTAAAATGTTGTCCTGTCTATGCTAATTGTCAGTATCAATATCTGTTCAAAGAGTATAATATCTAGTGGTTTTGACAGTACTATCAGTACTGTACTGCATCAATACTTTTGACAACAAAAGAACTGTGTACATTCATATTCACTGGTGTGTTTGTTTTGTATGTATGCACATTAATTTCATTAAGAAAACTATAAAACATGTACAAAAAAATCTATAAGTAAAAGCATAAAATAAAGAAAAAAATTAATTTTGTATATATTTACAGCATATTTAAAGCACTTGGATACATGATTATTTTGTTACTCAAGGTAATTGTGAACAGATTTTCACTTGAATAAGGAAAAATACTAACTATACGGAAACATTTTGGTTTGGCGCTGTTGGTTTGGGTGGTTCTCTGTGTTATGGTGGCAGCGCTTGGTGGGTGGGGGGGAATGGGGTTTTATTGGCACTGCATCAAGACTTAAGACTCATGAGAATCCTGTGCCAGAACCAGAACAAAGCCACGCGGAGACAGGCCCCACGGCAACCAGGACTAACAGCCAATCACAGCCAGCGCATAAGATCAACTGACCTCCATGCTGACAGCCACCAGTAATGACAGGCTAGACCAGTGGTAAATGCGTAACTATTAGAAAAACTCAATTGTTTTGAATGAGATAATTAATAATCAATATTTCATCTCATTAAGAATGTGCATAAAAGTGTAACTAAATACACCATTCTGTCCTTGAGCTTTGTTCTATATAACTTTTTCTGACAGAGCTCAAGAAGCAAAATGTATGTAAATAGGGCCAAAGCAAAAAATGTTGAAATTGTGTTTTTGAAATTGGTCAAATATGCGTTTATAGATTTCAGTATCAAGTAAAAGTAAATTATTAAGCTTTAGTTCAGTTTTTTCTCTTTTTTCAGCATGTGTTTTTCTCATAGTGTTCGATCTCATATGTTCAGTTTTCTCATTTTACATCTGTTCAAAACAACAACTGCATTAGAATTTTGCCATGAATCGGAAATATGGCCCACAGTCCTTCTCCGTTTGGGAGTTACAGAAAAATGACTCATTATACTTGAACACCACAGAGCAGAGCAGGAGGCGAACAGGAGCAGAGAATGAGCAGAAGAGGAGTAGAGAAGGACCAAAGCAGGAGCAGAGGACAAGCTCTTGAGGAACAGAGTAGGAACAGAAGAGAATCAAAGCAGTTCCAGAGAAGGACCAGAAGAGGACCAGAGGAGGACAGAGCAGGACCTGAATAGGAGAAGTAGCAACAGAAGCAGAGCAGGAGCAAAGGAGGACCACAGGAGGAGCAAAGAAGGTGACGAGAGCAGGAGCAGAAGAGGTGTAGAGGATGAGCAGAGCAAGAGCAAACGAGGTGTAGATGATGACAGCAGGAGCAGAAGAGGTGTAGAGGATGAGTAGAGCAAGAGCAAACGAGGTGTAGATGATGACAGCAGGAGCAGAAGAGGTGTAGAGGATGAGCAGAGCAAGGGCAAACGAGGTGTAGATGATGACAGCAGGAGCAGAAGAGGTGTAGATGATGACAGCAGGAGCAGAAGAGGTGTAGAGGATGACAGCAGGAGCAGAAGAGGTGTAGAGGATGAGTAGAGCAAGAGCAAACGAGGTGTAGAGGATGACAGCAGGAGCAGAAGAGGTGTAGAGGATGACAGCAGGAGCAGAAGAGGTGTAGAGGATGAGCAGAGCAAGGGCAAACGAGGTGTAGATGATGACAGCAGGAGCAGAAGAGGTGTAGAGGATGAGCAGAGCAAGAGCAAACGAGGTGTAGATGATGACAGCAGGAGCAGAAGAGGTGTAGATGATGACAGCAGGAGCAGAAGAGGTGTAGAGGATGAGCAGAGCAAGAGCAAACGAGGTGTAGATGATGACAGCAGGAGCAGAAGAGGTGTAGAGGATGACAGCAGGAGCAGAAGAGGTGTAGAGGATGAGCAGAGCAAGGGCAAACGAGGTGTAGATGATGACAGCAGGAGCAGAAGAGGTGTAGAGGATGAGTAGAGGAAGAGCAAACGAGGTGTAGATGATGACAGCAGGAGCAGAAGAGGTGTAGAGGATGACAGCAGGAGCAGAAGAGGTGTAGAGGATGAGCAGAGCAAGAGCAGAGCACAGGGGACGGACATTTGTTTGTCATATTGTCATATCGGCGGCACGGTGGCTGAGTGGCAACATTCAGGCCTCACAGCAAGAAGGTTGCGGGTTCGAACCCTGGGTCGCTCAGGGCTTTCTGTGTGGAGTTTGCATGTTCTCTCTGTGTCTGAATGGGTTTCCTCCAGGCACTCCAGTTTCCCCCATCAACTCAAAACATGCAGCACCTATGAACTAACATCGAGGACCATGAGGTCCACCCTGCACTCACAGAGGGGTTCAGAGGGGTCAGGTGCTATGAGGATTGGGCAGCAAGATGCCCCCGTGACCCAGCTGGATTAAGTGGGAGAAGATGGATGGATGTCATATTTAAACCAATCACCTGCAACCTTTCAAAGAGCAGTGCTTCTCAAAGTGTGTACACAGACCATTTCTGCTCATCTTGGATTATTTTGGATTATTTTGTCCTGCTCAAAGATGGAACTTGTCCATGTTTACACTCAATTTAGTCATCCTATTTCGCCCTGTCTGAGGAACAGCTACATATTTGATTGTAACACATTATGAAAAACACTTTATGTAAAAATAAATAAAGAAACATAAACATTATATTTATATATATATATTATATTTATATTTATATATATATATATATAAATATATATATATATATATATATATATATATATATATATATATATATATATATATATATATATATATATATATATATATATATAAATATATAAGCTACTTTATATATATATACTTTATATATATATATAAATATATAAGCTACTTCTCCGTAGGCCTTTATTGAATTGAAGAACCTTTAATGCCTACACGGGGAACACGTTCGTGCTCGTTAAAATGCCGTTCTTTTTGTGTAGGCCTGTCACCTCCTAATAAAAAGACTTCACCGCACCGGGCTTTTCTGAGTCCAACTACGACCATGCGCAGGCCTTGGCTTGTTACCGCAGCCGCCCAGTGCTCACGGGAATAAAAAGCGCCGTCTGTAAAGTGGAAAATATCATTTGGATCACACTTCTGAGTTGTAGCGTTCAATTAATTGAATAATTGAATTGAACTGAATATATGAACGAGGCCCATTCGGATTCGCAACGTGTGTTGGATTGCTCATCAACCGCAGTAAACAACCAGTGAACGGAAAATGAACGGAAGAGAAATAACAAACGGAACGGAAAAATATATCCTTTATACAGTCTAATATAGGCTAAACAGGCCTAGTGTGTGTGTGTGTGTGTGTGTGTGTGTGTGTGTGTGTGTGTGTGTATACATACATACATAATACACACACACACACACTAGGCCTGTTTAGCCTATATTATATCCTATAGCCTATATATATATATATATATATATATATATATATATATAGGCTATATATATATATATATATATAGATATATATATATAGATATATATAGGCTATATATATATATACAGGTAAAAGTTCCACACTCGGGGAGGCTGCACAGAGTGAAACTGATCGCACGCACGTGCGCACGCACATCACGAAGTGGATCAGGACACACAACACAGTGTGCAGAGTTCTGTAGGGCTCTGCAGGGCTCTGCAGGGCTCTGCAGGGTTCTGCAGGGTTCTGCAGGGCTCTGCAGGGTTCTGCAGGGTTCTGCAGGGTTCCGCAGGGTTCTGCAGGGTGCTTCTCTGTGGAAAATAGGCGCGCGCATGAGCCAACGCAGCCGAAAAGAGGCCTCAGGTTTGGATAAATAGCACGACACTACAAAACCTAACTACAACAGCCCAATATTAACCTCATAATTCACAGAATCGAAGGTAGAAAGAGATGCCGGCTTACCCAAACTGAACATTTGTAACATTCTATTTAATTTAATTTATTCAGAATAAGTGGGACAATGGTACAGGTGGAGAATAGTATGCTGCATGTGCAATAAATAGGCCTATTCTAAATGTAATATATGAGACAAGCCAACAAGCCAATAACAAAAAGTGTATTCCTGTATTTACGTATTGGCAGGTAAATACTGAAGGCAGAAAAATGCCATTACTCAATAATATCTCGATGAATAAACCAGTCCCGCGCTGATGAGGCTCATTTTGAAGGTGGGCTGCACGCGTGCTATTCCACTGAACTTTGACCCTGAGCTCGTGCTGCTTTTGAACATCTGACTGGGACTTGAAGACGCACTGGGTCCGTGTCACCTCAGTGCGAGCTGCGCACGGACACACGAACAGAACAGAATAATACTAATAATAATAATACTAATACTAATACTAATACTAATAATACTAATAATAATAATACTAATAATAATAATAATAATAATAATAATAATAATAATAATAATAATAATAATAATAATAATAATAATAGAAGAAGAAGAAGAAGAAGAAGAAGAAGAAGAAGAAGAAGAAGAAGAAGAAGAAGAAGAAGAGCCTACTTTGTAAAACAGAAACAGCGAAGGAAGCGCACACGCACTCACCGCCTTCCCGTTGTAGTAGTACATCAGAGAGCTGCTGGTCATTCCCGGGATGGTGTACGCGCAGTACATGTTTCCTATCGGTGCCAAGCCAGGGTGCTGCCCGGCTCGTCCTCGCTCGTTCCCGCTCTCCCGTCGGGATCTTCGGCGACGCAATTCCCCTTTCCCTCGGCTCGCCCTCCTCCCTTTGCGCCCTCTTTACGTCCTTTATTGTGATTCGAGACAAAACTCCGTAGCTGCGATGGGACTGTTCGTTTCCTTCCGTCGCATGTTCCCGTATGACCGAGCGGAGGCATGCATTATGCAAATAGAGCCGGAGCCCCTCCCTCCGCGCTCAGCCACAGACACAACTGTCAGCGGCTCGAGTTTGGAGCGGAGCGTGGGCGGCACTCCACACACCGCGCGCTGTGGGCTCAGCTTTCACTTCATCATCTTATAGTTGGAGCTTGTCAAAATAGCGGATTTCGAGCATGTGCATTTGAATAGCGACAGTCTCCTACACATTTCAGAAGTGATGTGATCATGTCCATACGAAGACCTACTGCATTTATGTCCACACACGGTGCTCTGGTTTCTCAAAAAAGAAAAAGAAAAAAAAAGAAAAGAAACAACAACAAGAAAACAAAAACAAACAAAAAACTGTGCGTCAGACTGGCTCCGGGGGTCATTACCCTTATCCACTCAGGACTGGTCCTTCTGATCATGAAGCAAATGACAAAACATGCAACACCCAGACCGTCATTGTAAATGAGAAGCTGTTCTCAATTGACTTACCTGGTAAAATATCGGAAAAAGATTAATAATAATAATAATAATAATAATAATAATAATAATAATAATAATAATAATAATAACAATAATAATAATAATAATAATAATAATAATAATAATAATAATAATAATAACAATAATAATAATAATAATAACAATAATAATAATAATAATAATAATAATAATAATAATAATAATAATAATAATGTGAGGCTGGGGTTTGATTAAAGCAGATGTCAACAGGAAGTAAGACTGAGAGTGTGCACGAGAACCCAAGCACGCGCATGTGTATGGTAAACGCACCTTCTGCCTGTGCACGAGGGCCTATGCGCGTGTACGTGTGTGATAAGTGCACCATCTGTCTGTGCGCTGGCTCACAGCTCTGGCTCAGACCCAGCTTTGTCCCGCGTACTCACGGATCCAGGCTGCACTCCGCCCCGACAGCACAACAAAACACATAGTTTCACTTTCATCTTTTGTCAAATTACTTTTAATAATTACGCTTCTTGAAAAACGTCAAATGAGTTCATTCTATCGTTTGGCAAAAATATGCAAATAACGTAAAAGCTTTGTATCATCTTTATTTCTCACTCAACAAGTTCACAGTGTCTTTCTCAAAATGTTTGGTTGTTTCTCAAAAAAGTCAAATCACAGGGAAATCACCATAAGGACTGCTTTGCATTTTTAATTAAGAAACTAACGTGTGAATATATTTGCATGTGATTGAGCCGCAGATGAAACCATGCATACATAATCCACACACACACAGGTCTGACTACACTGTGGGGACAGGCACACATCAGTCTGAGGCAGCAGCGGAGAAGTTCAGAATAATGATTAGAACAGTATTGGATTCATCTTGTGGTATACTGTCCATTAGGATTTGTAACTAGCCACATGAATGCTGTAGTATGAAGAAACAGAAGTACAGTTCTGACTGGTGGGAGTAAAAAATTGTTAAAAGCTGTTGAAACAAACATGTTTTAGTTTCTGTCTTTAAGTCTTCGATGTAGAGTTTTGGTGTTATGAATCCTGACAGTATTTTTGGCATTTTTGTGTTTTTTTTATATATATATAAACATAATAAATATGATAAAAAAAATACAAATATTAATATTAATCTAAGTCATATAAGGTAAATAAATATAGAAAAAAAAGTAGACTCCAAATCATTTAAAGTCCGTGTTTGTATTTGTGAGCGTGTCTGTTCACCTGCTGCAGCCTGTGCACGCTGGCCGCAGATCTGAGTGCGTCTTGACTTACACTTGCTTCTTTCTTTACACATACTGTCACGTCCTTAAAATACAAGCACACTCACTGGTCTGTAAGCGTCCAGTTTGAATCGTGTTCAGACATTTGTACAGAGATCTGAAGTTGAGTCAGCTCCATCTGACACAAAATGGCGGCCTCAGTACAACAACTGAGTCTAAACGCCACAAATCCAAGAAAACAGAGTTTTTGGTCATACAGGCTGGGCAGGCAGAACAGTCACAGATATGTGTGTTCCAGATTATCTTTATATTTTTTATTTTGTTTAGTTTCAGGATTTAAGGAGCATTTGGAACATTAATCTTATAATAATGCTTTACAACATTACCTTTTTTTTTTAGCTATTTTATGCACATGCTGCAGGGGGCGCAGTTTTGTACACACAAGGGTCACGCAGTCAAATAATTATACTTGATTTGAGAGTTACTATAAACATCTTATTGAAAACGTACAGTCTACCCCCAATCTACAATCTACGTCCGTACACACGAAAGGGTCCAAGACACAAGAGGTGAGGAAATAATTTAATACATTTTAATTGCGGTTGAGAAAAGTTTCTTAAGCCGAGCCCCTGGAGGTGTTTATACTGGACTGGGCTAGGCCAATAGTCCATGATAAATGACTGCAGGGGCTAGGCTTAAGTTGAAGCACCAGGTTAAACGGGGCTGTTGTGCGTACTGTCTCCACAGTCGCATGCAATTAGCCTAAAACATGTTTAACGTCTCAGATACCAGGGGAAAGTATCCTACACCCACAGAAACATACACTCAACTCTCACTACAGGCACTGACAGCTCTCATTACACAGCTGGAATGGTTTGTCTCTTCTAAACCTTCTCCCTCTTTGAGTAAGATCATAGAAAAGTTGCTATTACTGTATAATTACCGCAAATTAGCGATTAGCATTACTGCTAAATAGTCTTAGAAGGTTTAATATGTCTAATATTTCTGTTGTTCGTTGTTACTAATTAGAGAAAACGAAATGAAACTTTTCTCAACCGCAATTAAAATGTATTAAATTCTTTCCTCACCTCTTGTGTCTTGGGCCCTTTCGTGTGTGTGGACGTAGGTTGTAGGTTGGGGCTGCAGGTTCCTCCTGTGAGGGCGCAGCATGTTTCTGGAAACGGTTCACTGACACCTGTGGGGTTCACATGTCTACCTCTATTAAAAAAGGAATGAATTTCTTCGTCCGTAGAGCGGTATACGTTAAAATTTGTATTTCTCGTAAAACGACACGCATTCGCCAGGGCATTGATTGCTTCCTCGTTATTTATTATTGCTGCAACTAAATTTCTTGCAGACTCGCTCATGCTGACAATGGCAGGAAGGCTACGAAATGAAAGAAACAAAAGATGGCGCCAGTGATGACGTCGTTTTCTGGTTTCATTCAATATATTCAAACATTCATTCAATATATTCAAGTTTCATTCCATATATTCAAGCATTCATTCAATATATTCAAGTTTCATTCCATAATATATATATATATATTCCATATATATATATATATATATATATATATATATATATATATATATATATATTCAAGCGCCATTCGAGATATTCAAGATAGAGATTAGAGAGGGAAGGTAGTCCACACAGAGGGGGTCTCACTCCCAGAGGGAACAATAACAGACATTGAGGACAGCTACAAGTATTCCTTGGTATCCCATTCATTCAATATATTCAAGTTTCATTCCATATATTCAAGTTTCATTCCAAGGATTCAAGCGGCGATTCAGCCAAATACCTGCAAAGTTTCAGGTCCATATATTCAAGTTTCATTGGCAAGATATTCAAGTTTCATTCCATATATTCAAACATTCATTCAATATACCCAGCAGGAATCATAAGTTGCCCAAAGTTTCAGGAGATATTCAGACTTTCACAGATGTTAAGACATTCATTCAATATATTCAAGCTGTTCATTCCATATATTCAAGTTTCATTCCATATATTCAAGTTTCAGGCCGAGGACTAGTGAGTTCAACCACTGTCCAGGATGAAACATTCCATATATTCAAACATTCATTCAATATACAAGGCCCAGACGTGATGATTCAGAGAATGTCATTCCATATATTCAGAGGTGCTGGAGGGACCATCATGGCAGGACAAACATTCATTCCATATATTCAAGTTTCATTCAACATAACTGAACATTCATTCTCAAGAAATCCTACCATATGGCTGGAGAGGGCTGGTCTGAAGGACAGCACAGATTCACTCATCCTGGAGCACAGGAGCCTTGAGCATTCCATATATTCAAACATCTACCATTCAATATATTCAAGACATTCCATATATGTCAAGGCTGTGCATATATTCAAGAAGTGCCTGAGACAAGTCCAGCACATAACTGCAGGTGTAAGCATGCTGGCATTCCATATATTCAAGTTTCATTCCATATATTCCAAGTTTCATTCAATATATTCAAGTTTCATTCCATATATTCAAACCCCAGGATCAATATATTCAACGCATTCCAAAGGTTGTGGAGCATTCATTCCAAGATCCTGTGGGACTTCCAAATACAAACTGATTCCAGATATGGTGATGAACCAACCAGACATACGTGGTTCTGGATAAGCGAGAGAACAAAGCCGTGGTGGTGGACATTGCATATATTCAAACGATGGTAATGTCCATAAAAAGGAACAGAGAAACTAGAGAAATACCAGGGGCTCAAGGAAGAGCTGGAGAGGCCTGGAAGGTGAAAGCATCGGTGGTGCCTGTGGTCAAGTTTCACTTGGGGCCGTGACCCCAAACTAGAGGAGTGGTTGCAGCAGATCCCAGGAAGGACAACAGACATCTCAGTCCAGAAAAGTGCATTCAATATATTCAGTTTCATTCCATATATTCAAGTTCATTCCATATATTCAAGCTCCCAGGCCTCTGGTAGAGGACCCGAGCTGATGAGGGTGAGAGACCAACCACCGTGGAAGGTGAGAAATGCGGGTTTTTTTTATATATATATATATATATATATAAACACACACACACACACACACACACACAAGGCACCCATTTCCACCTTGTTCCAGTAGCCTGTTTTTCATTAGTATCATTGTCTCTCATCATTGTATGTAGTAGCGCAAAGGTTCTTGTACTGGGAACAGCAAATATGGCACGATGGCTGAGTGGTTAATGCTCAGGCCTCACAGCAAGGCGGGTTTGATCCCTGGGTCACCCGGGCCTTTCTGTGTGGAGTTTGCGTGTTCTCCCCGTGTCTGGATGGGTTTCCTCCGGGTACTCCGGTTTCCCCCATCAACTCAAAACATGCAGCACCTGAACTAACATCAAGGACCATGACATCCACCCTCCTGTGGGCACCACCCACAGAAGGGTTCATGGGGGGGTCAGGACTGGGCGGCGAACAGCTGCCCCTGCGACCCAGCCAGGTAAATCGGAAGAAGAAGGCTATAGAAAATAATCATAATCATATTTTTATAATTACAAGCATTATGTGGACTATACAGACTATATAGATACACATACGAATAGAGCTTTTTATAAGACAGAGGCACTAAATCAAAATCTCAAAAAAGAAAATGTTCATTAATAATACACTATTTGTAACTATTTTCAATTTAGAAGCCTTTAGTTACCAAAATTTTACAAATGGTCATTTGACTAGTTGACTAATTAATTAAAAAAAATAACGTCTGGAAACTATTAAAATAATCACTAGTTGCGTAGCCTCGTTTACATATACAGTCTTCATTTTGATTGTGATTCTGATGATGCATAATGTACTGGATCTCAGGCTGAGCCATATGGCCAAAAAATCTTTTTTTTTTTCCTTTTTTTTTTTTTGCACATGTTGGTCGGTGGCTGATTTGAAGTCAGAGCAGGGACTAGTCACTTACACTTACACACACTTTACATTTTTAATCTTATGTCATGCTATTTAAAGAAACTTAATTTACATTTGTATGGATATGTATATGTACATGTTAGTATGTTTGTAGTATACTGTGTATTGTGTATATGCTAGTATGTTTGTAGTATACTGTGTATTGTGTATATGCTAGTATGTTAGTAGTATACTGTGTATTGTGTATATGCTAGTATGTTAGTAGTATACTGTGTATTGTGTATATGCTAGTATGTTAGTAGTATACTGTGTATTGTGTATATGCTAGTATGTTAGTAGTATACTGTGTATTGTGTATATGCTAGTATGTTAGTAGTATACTGTGTATTGTGTATATGCTAGTATGTTAGTAGTATACTGTGTATTGTGTATATGCTAGTATGTTAGTAGTATACTGTGTATTGTGTATATGCTAGTATGTTAGTAGTATACTGTGTATTGTGTATATGTTAGTATGTTAGTAGTATACTGTGTATTGTGTATATGTTAGTATGTTAGTAGTATACTGTGTATTGTGTATATGCTAGTATGTTAGTAGTATACTGTGTATTGTGTATATGCTAGTATGTTAGTAGTATACTGTGTATTGTGTATATGCTAGTATGTTAGTAGTATACTGTGTATTGTGTATATGCTAGTATGTTAGTAGTATACTGTGTATTGTGTATATGCTAGTATGTTAGTAGTATACTGTGTATTGTGTATATGTTAGTATGTTAGTAGTATACTGTGTATTGTGTATATGCTAGTATGTTAGTAGTATACTGTGTATTGTGTATATGCTAGTATGTTAGTAGTATACTGTGTATTGTGTATATGTTAGTATGTTAGTAGTATACTGTGTATTGTGTATATGCTAGTATGTTAGTAGTATACTGTGTATTGTGTATATGCTAGTATGTTAGTAGTATACTGTGTATTGTGTATATGCTAGTATGTTAGTAGTATACTGTGTATTGTGTATATGCTAGTATGTTAGTAGTATACTGTGTATTGTGTATATGCTAGTATGTTAGTAGTATACTGTGTATTGTGTATATGCTAGTATGTTAGTAGTATACTGTGTATTGTGTATATGCTAGTATGTTAGTAGTATACTGTGTATTGTGTATATGTTAGTATGTTAGTAGTATACTGTGTATTGTGTATATGCTAGTATGTTAGTAGTATACTGTGTATTGTGTATATGCTAGTATGTTAGTAGTATACTGTGTATTGTGTATATGCTAGTATGTTAGTAGTATACTGTGTATTGTGTATATGCTAGTATGTTAGTAGTATACTGTGTATTGTGTATATGCTAGTATGTTAGTAGTATACTGTGTATTGTGTATATGTTAGTATGTTAGTAGTATACTGTGTATTGTGTATATGCTAGTATGTTAGTAGTATACTGTGTATTGTGTATATGCTAGTATGTTAGTAGTATACTGTGTATTGTGTATATGCTAGTATGTTAGTAGTATACTGTGTATTGTGTATATGCTAGTATGTTAGTAGTATACTGTGTATTGTGTATATGCTAGTATGTTAGTAGTATACTGTGTATTGTGTATATGCTAGTATGTTAGTAGTATACTGTGTATTGTGTATATGCTAGTATGTTAGTAGTATACTGTGTATTGTGTATATGCTAGTATGTTAGTAGTATACTGTGTATTGTGTATATGCTAGTATGTTAGTAGTATACTGTGTATTGTGTATATGCTAGTATGTTAGTAGTATACTGTGTATTGTGTATATGCTAGTATGTTAGTAGTATACTGTGTATTGTGTATATGCTAGTATGTTAGTAGTATACTGTGTATTGTGTATATGCTAGTATGTTAGTAGTATACTGTGTATTGTGTATATGCTAGTATGTTAGTAGTATACTGTGTATTGTGTATATGTTAGTATGTTAGTAGTATACTGTGTATTGTGTATATGCTAGTATGTTAGTAGTATACTGTGTATTGTGTATATGCTAGTATGTTAGTAGTATACTGTGTATTGTGTATATGCTAGTATGTTAGTAGTATACTGTGTATTGTGTATATGCTAGTATGTTAGTAGTATACTGTGTATTGTGTATATGCTAGTATGTTAGTAGTATACTGTGTATTGTGTATATGCTAGTATGTTAGTAGTATACTGTGTATTGTGTATATGCTAGTATGTTAGTAGTATACTGTGTATTGTGTATATGCTAGTATGTTAGTAGTATACTGTGTATTGTGTATATGCTAGTATGTTAGTAGTATACTGTGTATTGTGTATATGCTAGTATGTTAGTAGTATACTGTGTATTGTGTATATGCTAGTATGTTAGTAGTATACTGTGTATTGTGTATATGCTAGTATGTTAGTAGTATACTGTGTATTGTGTATATGTTAGTATGTTAGTAGTATACTGTGTATTGTGTATATGCTAGTATGTTAGTAGTATACTGTGTATTGTGTATATGCTAGTATGTTAGTAGTATACTGTGTATTGTGTATATGTTAGTATGTTAGTAGTATACTGTGTATTGTGTATATGCTAGTATGTTAGTAGTATACTGTGTATTGTGTATATGCTAGTATGTTAGTAGTATACTGTGTATTGTGTATATGTTAGTATGTTAGTAGTATACTGTGTATTGTGTATATGCTAGTATGTTAGTAGTATACTGTGTATTGTGTATATGCTAGTATGTTAGTAGTATACTGTGTATTGTGTATATGCTAGTATGTTAGTAGTATACTGTGTATTGTGTATATGCTAGTATGTTAGTAGTATACTGTGTATTGTGTATATGCTAGTATGTTAGTAGTATACTGTGTATTGTGTATATGCTAGTATGTTAGTAGTATACTGTGTATTGTGTATATGCTAGTATGTTAGTAGTATACTGTGTATTGTGTATATGTTAGTATGTTAGTAGTATACTGTGTATTGTGTATATGCTAGTATGTTAGTAGTATACTGTGTATTGTGTATATGCTAGTATGTTAGTAGTATACTGTGTATTGTGTATATGCTAGTATGTTAGTAGTATACTGTGTATTGTGTATATGTTAGTATGTTAGTAGTATACTGTGTATTGTGTATATGTTAGTATGTTAGTAGTATACTGTGTATTGTGTATATGCTAGTATGTTAGTAGTATACTGTGTATTGTGTATATGCTAGTATGTTAGTAGTATACTGTGTATTGTGTATATGCTAGTATGTTAGTAGTATACTGTGTATTGTGTATATGTTAGTATGTTAGTAGTATACTGTGTATTGTGTATATGCTAGTATGTTAGTAGTATACTGTGTATTGTGTATATGCTAGTATGTTAGTAGTATACTGTGTATTGTGTATATGCTAGTATGTTAGTAGTATACTGTGTATTGTGTATATGCTAGTATGTTAGTAGTATACTGTGTATTGTGTATATGTTAGTATGTTAGTAGTATACTGTGTATTGTGTATATGCTAGTATGTTAGTAGTATACTGTGTATTGTGTATATGCTAGTATGTTAGTAGTATACTGTGTATTGTGTATATGCTAGTATGTTAGTAGTATACTGTGTATTGTGTATATGCTAGTATGTTAGTAGTATACTGTGTATTGTGTATATGCTAGTATGTTAGTAGTATACTGTGTATTGTGTATATGCTAGTATGTTAGTAGTATACTGTGTATTGTGTATATGCTAGTATGTTAGTAGTATACTGTGTATTGTGTATATGCTAGTATGTTAGTAGTATACTGTGTATTGTGTATATGTTAGTATGTTAGTAGTATACTGTGTATTGTGTATATGCTAGTATGTTAGTAGTATACTGTGTATTGTGTATATGCTAGTATGTTAGTAGTATACTGTGTATTGTGTATATGTTAGTATGTTAGTAGTATACTCTGTATTGTGTATATGTTAGTATGTTAGTAGTATACTGTGTATTGTGTATATGCTAGTATGTTAGTAGTATACTGTGTATTGTGTATATGTTAGTATGTTAGTAGTATACTGTGTATTGTGTATATGCTAGTATGTTAGTAGTATACTGTGTATTGTGTATATGTTAGTATGTTAGTAGTATACTGTGTATTGTGTATATGCTAGTATGTTAGTAGTATACTGTGTATTGTGTATATGCTAGTATGTTAGTAGTATACTGTGTATTGTGTATATGCTAGTATGTTAGTAGTATACTGTGTATTGTGTATATGTTAGTATGTTAGTAGTATACTGTGTATTGTGTATATGCTAGTATGTTAGTAGTATACTGTGTATTGTGTATATGCTAGTATGTTTGTAGTATACTGTGTATTGTGTATATGCTAGTATGTTAGTAGTATACTGTGTATTGTGTATATGTTAGTATGAGGTGTGGTGTCCTTCATTACACTAAGATTATAAACACTTATTGCCATTTCATGTCCAATGTAATTTCTTGAACCATCATGTTCTGTTCAGTGTGCAGTTAACATTTCATTTTGCCTGTGCATTTGAAGAAGTGTGTGGAGGTCCAAACCACAGGGTTAGCAGTTTGTTTTATACATGAGGCCCCATTGTGACAAATTAATATTTAGATCTCATTAGTAAATGCTGCAATTCAATTGCCATTGATGTCACACATTATTGGGACAAAACTACAATTCAATTCCACAATGCATTAACATCCGAAGTGTCCTTTGACATAGCCTGCTACCACAAAGTTGTGGTGAATCCAGCACTGAGCACACTGAACACTAAATGTTTGCCTGTGACAGAGGAGCACGGAGAGATGCTGAACGTTTATTCACGATGCCAGTGCAGCAGTGGGTGGTATCTTTGGAAAGGCGCACACTGAAGAAAAGATCCATTATGAAAATGAACACCTGTCTGCCATTGAGAAGGTGCAAGTGCATCCAGACTAACACTGAACACAGCACTGACTACAACAGACAGGAGCGCGGACGTAACACAGAACTCACCGATGAAGGTAAACCAGGGGGAACCTTCCGTACTCTCTTTGCGTGAGCATCTGTAAAACAGGACATCAGAGTCATGAGCTGTGTAGAATTGCACAGCAATCACAGATTAACACGACACAATTCTATATATGGGGCTAGTTTTCAGATCCTACTTAGATTAATACATTATGAAGGCAGGCGTCAGTATTCCTAGTAGTTATTTTAATAGCATTTTCATAAGTAATATTAGTAATAATAGGATTATTAAATTAACTTAATGTGCTATATGTATTTAAAAAAAAAATTACAGATGACATTCCACAAAAATTGTCGAATGCAGAAATAATCTGAGGAGGATCTAAGTGAGAATGAAAGTAAATGGATTTTTAAAATAACAATACATAACACAAAATTCACACGATACATTTTATATTAACAAAATACCCATGTGCTGGAGGGGCAGGACTCTCCTCCGGCCGTGGGGGGCTTGGGGTGTGCTGGACACGTAGGTCTGGTACGGGTGCATTTTGGTGGGTGACAGAGGCAGCTCACCTCCCTGTACAGATTACAACACAAGAGCCATGGAAGCTGGAGATGAGGTGCAGTCCCAAACGCCTTCATGCTGCCGTCACTGTGTGAAGTCTGGGAATGGACAGCGACTGGCAGGAGAAGGCATTGGCCAGGATCATTTTACACGCGTGTTGAGAGGATTGTTTATTCATATATTTTTTTTACACTTTTTTGTAAGGCAAATTGTTTTCCTGATGCATAGGTTGTCATTATCAAAGCACAATTTTCATATGGATTTTAAACATGAAAAATCACATTGTAACAATTCCAAAATATTTAAATTGGGTATGAAACGGTCAGAATGCATGCCATTTTCTTTTTCCCTGTGCAGTGTAAACTATAGCATTGAGTCTACTACTGTGCATTCAGTTTGACAGTATTAAGACACATTTAAAATTATATCAATGTAATGTACGTGTAATTTGGCATTTTATCATTATTATGGTGTGGTTTTTGTGTGTGTGTGTGTGTGTGTTTTAATAATCTGTGTCCTGTGATTATTACAATCATAATCAAAGTTCAAATTTAACTAAAATAGGTTTTATTTTGCATACTATCTCTAGACCCCACAGGATTCTTCCATTCACCTATTCACTGCGGGGCCGTGTACGGTTATACTGGTTAACCTGAAGCACTAATGTTATGGACTCACACATTTCCTATACTATTCTCTTCCAGGTTTCACTTCTGCTTCTGTATTAGGAACAACAGCATTGTCTGTCTCTGAAATCATATTCAAAATGACACTAGACGACTGCTGCACTGAATGGTTAGTATGTGGTGGCCTGGCCAAAGCAGTCTTTCTCATACTAAAGAGGACCAAAGCAGGCCAATTATGAGCCTGAGCTGACTGTGGGCTGAGACAAAGAGCGCCTGTGTTAGCTGAAGTCACTCCCTCACGGCGCGGGGCCGAGGGGGTCCCACTAAAACAAAAGGACTCTTATTGGTTCTGTCGCTTTGGGCCCTGTTTCCTTTGGTTGCCATGTCAACTGCAGACCTGATTAAACAACCATCTGTGTCAGTTTCTACCTGTTGCAGAGTGGAAAATGTTACAGCAGAAGGGTAGGCCCTTGCTTCCTCATGAAAATGGAGAAAAACACACATTTACACATGTGTTAAGGGGTCAGAATTCACCTATGCATGGGTTTCAGACTGACAAAAAATTAACACTGTTGCCATAGCAATGAAAAATCAAAGAACTCTATAATTAGTTCTATTTTTAAAAGACTTAAAATGGCTCTTGTAAACAGAAGCTGAAATTAGCTTAAAAAGGGAATCTGTATTCTCTCTATATTTTTATTTACACATTTTACTTGCAACTTGTAATTTCTTATACATGTTTTATAGTTGTGTGTGTGTGCGTACTTTTTATTAGGCCCGAGCGCCAGAGGCTGGCGAAGGGCCTATTAGTATCGCATAGCGATGCT